>SNVD02014210.1:0-90412 GCA_013180625.2 Boswellia sacra
CAATATAACACATTCATAGCTTTAACATTCAAACTCAATTTCTTTTTATCATCTTCACTAAACTCTTTAGGTTCTTTAAGCATGCTTTCTCCATTTTCAATTTTGGTAGGAACAAAAGGTCCTTCCAAAACAATAGACCATAATCATAATCAAAAGATTTCAAGAAAATACTCATTCTAGTTTTCCAATAAGAGTAATCACTTCCATTAAAAAATGGAGGTCTAGAGATAGAAAGTCCCTCAACATAAGAAGTTGAATTAAAAGTTGCCATAGCTCAAAAATCGATTAAGATTTAAAAAAAAATGACCTTTGCTCTGATACCACTTGTTCACGCCGGTATGGCCAACCCAAAAGGGGGGGTGAATTGGGGGTTTTTTATTTATAAAATGGATTTTAGAAAACTTTTGTTGAAAGATCAAAATTATTTAAATCTTTCTTTGAGAAACAAAGATGAAAGAAAATGAAAATATAATTATCTACGATGCAATCAGAGCATAACAATATTGAACGATCACAGTGCAAGTAATTGAAGAGGAACGGATAGAGAAGTGCAAACTCAATTTACGTGGTTCGGCAAACCTTGCCTACGTCCACGGGCTCCTAGCTCCACGAGCTAAGCTTTCCACTAAGTTGTAGAATCTTTACAACTTGCTTGATTAACAACCTCACCAAGACTTTTTCTTCCAACTCTTGATAACACCACACCAAGAGTTCTTCTTGATGAACAACCTCACCAAGGCAACTTCCTACCACTCTTGATAACACCACACCAAGAGTTCTTCTTGATGAACAACCTCACCAAGGCAACTTTCTTCAACTCTTGCTAACACCACACCAAGAGTTCTTCTTGATGAACAACCTCACCAAGGCAACTTCCTTCAACTCTTGATACACCACAATACCAAGAGGTTCTTCTTGATTAACAACCTACCAAGAACCTTCCTATCAACTCTTGATAACACACAATAAGAGTTCCTTCTTGATGAACAACCTGCACCAAGGTAACTTCCTTCAACTCTTTGATACACACACCAAGAGTTCTTCTTGATGAACAACTTACCAAGGAAAGAGTTCTCTCAAGGATAACTTTTATCCTTTACAAGAAGATCTCACTCTCACCACAAAACAAAAACAAAGAAAATTTCTACAACAAAAGTACAACTCTCTTCAAAGAGTAGATAAAGAATATAAAAGCTCTCTAGACTTAATATTTCTCTTGTTTTTTTGCTTGATAAAATGCTTCTCTTGCACTTGTTGAATGCATGGGAGAATGGCTCCTTTTATAGGCAAATGAGATGAACTTAATCAAGTGAAGACACCATCTCCAAATTTTCTGCCCACCATAAAAACCGTACTCTTGTCTGCCATTTTTGTCAATGTTCCGTTTGAAATTTGAAAATATTCAAAACATAAAAGATCTGCACATTTGAATAGGCTTTTCAACGCATCAAGAATCAAGTCATTTGGATATCTGTAGCTCAAGATATGGCCAAAACACCATTCAGTGCTCATGTGACTTGATTTTTCTTTCTTGTGTCAGTCCACCAAATTGAATGATAATTTTGTCAGTCTTTTGTTTGAAATTTGAATTTCTTCAAAACATAAAAGATCTGAATATTTGAATAAGATTTCCAAAACATTAAGAATCAAAGTATTTGGATATCTCTATCTTAAGATATGGCCAAAACACCATTCGGTGCTCATGTGAGTTGATTTTTCTTCTTTGTGTCAGTCCACCGAATTGCATGTCAATTATGTCAGCCTTCTGTTTGAAATTTGAATTTTTTCAAAACATATGAAATGTTATCATTAAGTCATATTTCCAATGCCGTAAGAATCAAGTCATTTTGATTTTTCTAGCTCAAGATATGTCCAAAGGAGTATTCGATGCTCATGTCAGCTGCTTCCATTTGTCTTTCAACTTGCATGATGATTTGGACAACCTTGCACTTGAAATTTGAATTTCATTAAAACATATGAAATGTTATAAATTGAGTAAGCTTTCCAAAGGCTCAAGAATCACATCATTTGGATATTTGTAGAGATATATATGACCAATTGATTGAACATTGCTCATGTGTCACATTCCTTGAGTCAATCCTTGTTCTTAAACTTTGGTGCCTTTAACATGTAGTCTTCTCCTTAGCTTCAACACTTCATTTTAATAAGCCTCTTCTTGATTTTAAAATTATTTCAATGATCTTACTCTTGTACATAAATAAACATGTTAGTAAATCTCAATTAATCAATGTGTATTGTTATCATCAAAATTATCATGTAGCCTTAGGGCTAACAGCTTTTTGAGAAACAAAGTGTGGTCTGAGTTGCTTTGGTGATAACCGAAGTCTGTCATAGACTTTGTAAATCATCCAAACCATACTCTTGGAGACTGCTTTAACCCGTATAATGATTTTCCCAACCTTCAAACCTTTTGACTATGTCTTTTTGGTATCATGCATCCAGGTGCAATATCCATGTAGACTTCTTCAGACAATTTATCGTGTAAAAATGCATTCTTTACATCGAATTGCTGCAGAGGCCAATCCATATTCGCTGCTAGAGATAATAGGACCTGTACTATGTTAATCTTAGCCACAGGTGCAAATGTCTCTGTATAGTCAATTCCATAGGTTTGCGTATACCCTTTTGCCACCAATCTTGCTTTAAAACGCTCGGTTGTTCCATCGGCCTTGTATTTTACTGTGTAAATCCACTTACATCCAACTGGTTTCTTTCCTGGTGGTAGATCAGTAAGTTCCCATGTTTCATTTTTTTGTAAAGATTTCATCTCTTTATTTATAGCTGCCTTCCATCTAGGATCAGATAATGCTTCTTGCACACTGTTAGGAATAGATACAGTAGATAATTGATGCTTCTTGCACACTGTTAGGAATAGATATAGTAGATAATTGATTTACAAATGACACATTTGATTTAGATAGGAATTGGTTAGACACATAATGGCTCATGGGATATTTTACTTTACTAGAAAGATCAGGCTCATAAGTAAGTTTAGGAATACCTCTAGTAATACGGTGGGGTAATTGTCTTTTAGCTGGCTCAGTTTCCACATCAAGAACATTCTCAGCAGATGATTGGTATGGTATATTAATAGAAGATGAAGCTGTGTCTGGACTTCTTGGGATTAAGGATCCAGACAAAGAATCACCATTTTCAATCCCTTGATGTTCATTACCACTTTGAATCGATGAAGAGTTACTAGTTTCAATTTCAGGATATTCCTTTCCACTCCAATCCAGTTCACCTCCTTCTTGATTGTATGTATTTCCATCCAATTTACCTTTGTCTTGATCATCTGAGTTTTTAGAGATGAATTCATAGTCTAAAGTCTGAATTTCCTCCTGATACTCCCCCTGAAGTTCAGACTTGGAAAAATACATTAAGTGTTAATGGAAAACTACATCCATGGTGACAAACATTCATTGGGTAGGAGGATGATAACACCGATATCCCTTTTGGTGAGCAGCATAGCCAAGGAAAACACACCGTAATGCCCGAGGAGTGAGTTTATGACGTTGATGCTTATGAAGATAGACAAAAACAACACACCCAAAAATATGAGGTAATAAGTTTAAAACAGTTGGAGCAATGACTGCCTTAGTAAGAGTGTGAAAGGGTATTTGAAAACCAAGAGAGCTTGAAGGTACTCGATTGATTAAGTATGCTGCAGATGAAAGAGCTTGGCCCCAATAGGATAATGGCATATGAGCTCCTATTAATAATGCATGAACAACTTCCAAAAGATGTCTATTTTTCCTCTCGGCCACTCCATTCTGTTGAGGTGTATTGGAGCAAGTAGTTTGATGAATTATTCCATATGTCTCCAAATACTTTTGAGGTTCAAAACTTTGATATTCTCCACCATTGTCACTACGAAGAACCCGAATCTGTGCATTGTACTGAGTACAAATTAGTTTATGAAATTTCTGAAATAATAGATTCACTTCACCTTTAGATTTCATTAGGCATAACTAGGTCATTCTGGTACAATCATCAATAAATGTAACAAACCAACGAGAACCTCCTAAAGTGGTAACTTTGGATGGACCCCAAACATCAGAATGAATAATCATAAAAGGAATTAAACTTTTATTTAAGCTTTATTGAAATGGAGCATGATGGCTCTTTGCAAGTTCACAAACCTCACATTGAAAACAAGAAATATTAACTTTTGCAAATAGACTAGGAAATAACTTCTTTAAATAACCAAAAGAAGTATGCCCCAAACGTTTATGCCATATCCAAATTTCAGCATTCTTCTTCTCCCCCTTAGATCCATCTATCATCAAAGCCTGGAGTAATTTATCTGATTCCTTTGTTACTAGGTCCAGATAATACAGCTTTCCTCGTCTAATACCATAACCAATCATCTGCTTCGTTTGAATGTCCTTAAATTCGTAAAAATCAGGCCAAAAAATTACAATACAATTCAAAGCGGAAGTAATTTGAGAAATAGACAAAAGGTTAAAATCTAAGGAGGGAACAACAAGTACAGAATCTAAATGCGATTTATCACTCAAAGACAAAGATCCTTCCCCAATAACTGGGGTTGAGGTACCATTAGCAATAGAAACTGATGTTTGTAGGGACGGTTGAAGGTGTGAAACCTATCTAGCATCAAATGTCATATGATCTGTAGCACCAGAATCAATTATCCATGTGCTATTAGAAACAGGTGTAGAAACATTAAAAAACTTACCACCATTATTTGCCGAAGCTATCAAAACTAAAGTTTTCTCTGTAACATCTGTCTTTGCTTCACCAGTAGTAACAGCAGTTATAGAGACATTCTTGGAATTCTTCTTTCGGCTATGATCCCACCATTCTGGATATCCAACAGTTCAAAACATTTGTTTTTTGTATGGCCGATTTTCTGACAGTGAGTACATTTAAGAGATGTTTTATCGTTGTTGTTGTCAGACTTTGGATGGTTGGATCTAACATGGTCTGATCGATTTCGCACTAGCAAAGCAGAAGCATCAGAGTTTTCGGATTCATTATTCAGGGTTGTGCGACGTACCACTTCTCGTCGAACAATAGAGTAACATTCTTCTAAATCTGGACTTGAATCTCTCCGTAAAATTTCACCACGTATTTGTTTGAGATTTCCATCTAATCCTGCAAGAAAAATATGTACCCTGAGCCGGTCAATGGACTTTCTGTATGCATCAACGTCATCAGGATGTTTCATGATCACTTTATCATGATGATCGAGTTCTTGAAAAATTTCAGTCAATTCTCCATAATATACAGAAAGTCGTCTCCCATTTTATTTGGCAGCAAATGCTCTCTAGTTCAAACAAAAAACTTGTAACTCATCACTTCCATCATAAAAAGCTTTTGCTAAAGCATCCCAAATATCTCGAGTAGCAAGTAAGCGTAAATAACGCTTCATAATCTCTGGGGACATTGACATCAATAGCCACCTCTTCACTTTTTGATTCTCAGCATACCATTTTTCATACCCATCATCAAATTCTGCAGGTGGCTTTTCCTTTCCACGAATGTATGACAATTTTCCCCGTTCAGCAATGTGCATCTCCATAAGTTGAGACCAAACATCATAGTTGGACTCAGTTAGAATGATTCCTGCATTAAAGATACTTTCTGATTGAACAATTACAGGAACAGATTTTGTTCCAAATGATGATGAACTATTTTTTCACTCATTTTTTTCTTTTTTTTCTTTTTTTCTTTTTTCTTTTTTTCTTTTTTTCTCTTTTTTTTCTTTCCTTTTTTTTCTTTTTTTTTCCTTTTTTTTTTAAAAATTGAGAAACTTCAAACTAAACACGTGATGTAGGAATGGAGAAAAAAATAATAAAGTAGAGCGTCAAAATGAAATTTTTAAGGGGCAAACATCACAATTCAAACCTTAAGGATCAATATGTAATTTTCCTCGGAGCACTCGCAAAATTTTTTTAATCAGATTCACGTGGATGGACTTCTCCTGTGGTGGAGTGGATCTTGGCCTCCACTTGTGGATCATAATGGAGGCTAACGGCTTTGACACCAATAAAAGAACAAGGCAGCGGCTAAAAAATTCTCCAGCGATGGTATGGTTGATCAGCAACAGCAGTAGTGAAGACGGATGGCTGGATTGTTTTTTTTTCGTATGGATTTGTCAAGATGTTTAAAGATTTCAAAGTTTGATGAGAAAATTTCAAAGGCTAAAATTTTGATTGAAAAAGAATTTAAACAGTAGATAGAACCACTTGTGGCTCTGATACCAACTTGAAATAATAAGGATGAATATTTTTTATTCATAATTGTAAAACAATTGTACATCAATTTATATAGGGATGAATTCCCCAATCAAGGATCTAAATTAAAGCCATAAAACAAGCTAATCATCCTAAAATAATTTATCGTCAAATCCTATTGATTTGATTACTCCTAAAATAATTTATCATCAAATCTTATTGATTTGATTACAGCTAAGTAATCTTCTAACAAATGGTAAGGAGAATCAATCACATTAATTTTCAAGATTTATTGTAATCTCAACACAAAATAGAAGAATTCATAAAGGAATAATATTTTTGAATTCTGATAATTTAGTTATAAAGTATCAAAATATTGATCTTTCTCCAGATAGCCAGTATGATTGTAGTTGTTGCTACTTCTATCGAATGGTATGCCCAGCTAATCTATACATTGGATTAATGTTGACAGAATATCAATCATTCACATATCGAATAGACACACTTTGGTGTATTAGCGCTACCATGTCATTCCCTCTTTTATGTCCTTGAGATGAAATTGCGTCATGGTTTTTACTCATAATCCATTTCAACTGCTTTACAGGTTTTAATATGGACTAATGCTACATAACAAATTAATATTTCTTCCTTTTTAAGAATGTTGTTATTGAATGCCCATTAAATATCTTTTTAAACCTCTTTTCCAAATATCTTTCAGGTAAAGTCAAATCTATCTTTTTTTTTAATTTATTTTTTGGACCACTGATTTTCTTCCTTCTTTCATGTTTTCTTTTCCTTTGAAATTGGTTTGTAGGATCAATTAAATGATATAGATCATTAGGCTAATACGCTGACATCTCTCTTCAAAATAGAATGCTTTAAAACTTTATTCTCTTTCTAGTTTCTTTTTTTTTTGTATTTTGTATTTTGTTTGGCCTTCCACTTATGCTTTATACCCTCGGTTTGCTTTGCAATTTTTGGTTTAGTTTATTATATCAAGATACAATTTATATTGTCCCATAAGTTTACAACAAATCAACAAGTTTAGTTTACTCTATTCATTTTGATTTACAAGTTAAACTTCTATTATTACTTGAGTTTACAAAAAAAAAAATGTAACAGAAGAAGGAAGGTAAATATATTCATTAAGTCTATATAATTAAAAAAAGGATAACTCTATCAATATCTAAAATATATCTAGAAAAAAGGCTTAGAAAGAGATTAATTAATTTTGAGAAGCTCGAATAATAATGCTTTTAAAAATTCTCAATAATTTCTTCTATGAATGATGCCATTTGAACCTAGCTAATCAAATAAACAACCCCTATCTTCTAATTTAATAAGGGTAAAATTGTGATCTTATATAGTCTATTGTTAACTCCCTTTATACTTTTTATGAATGGCTTGTGGCAAACCTCGTAAACTCCATCTCAATCTAGCATATAAACAACTCTAATACCTCCTAAAAAGAAATTAAAATTGTAATTTCTTTCCCCCTTGTTTTCAATATAAGTTGTGGAGAAAAATAATCTTTTAGTTTTACAGTAGAGAGGCAATAATTATAGTTAAGGAACTATTTTTTAGAGGGGATGTACATTAATTGTTGAGGATAGAAATAATAAAGTCGAAAAGTAGCCTGCAAAGTAGCATAAAAGTAGGACTTGAGATTGAAAGGAGGACTAAACATTTGGCATTGGGTTAATTTGCTATCAAGTTTAGATTCAAAATTAAGATTTAGCGTAGAAGAGCAGCAATAATAATCCTCTGAAATTAAAACGTGTTTTGGAATTAAGACAAGAATTCGCATTGATACTTTATTTTTAATTAACATACCCACTTTTTTGTTAAAACTTTTATCACAAAATTTTCTTTGCATAAATTAACAATTGAGTACATTTAGACCTAATTAACTTAAGTAACTTTTACTCTCTATTGTTAAGTTTGCCACTTTTCTAAAAGTTTAAGCTTGTAGATGTGGGCTTAATAATAGTACTTTAAGCCTTCTAATATGCCCCCTCACGTGCAAGGGTCCCGTGCACTTGCAACGTGGACCGGATAAAGCCTCACATACCTTAACAGGTCTTACAAGTGGGCCAAGCAACAACATTTTTTTAATTAATTTTTAAATAACACAGGGAAAGAACCTGCGACTGTGGAGTCATTATGGCTTTGATACCATGTTAAGTTTGCCACTTTTCTAAAAGCTTAAGATTGTAGATATGGGTTTAACAATGATACTTTAAGCCTCCAATATCTACCTCCGCTCTTTTTTATCATCATTTATTGCAAATCTGCTAATAAACATCTAGCCTATTTGTTTTAAATTCAATTCTACAAAATTTCATGAAAGCAAAGAAAATTTTTTACATATATAAGAGCAAATAAATATTATCAAGATTACAACACCAAAAATGTATAATTTTCTTTTTTATCACAAATAATGGTTTTTTGGAGTTTTTTCATTTATAATTTGGAATTTGTTTTGATAAAAATTGCTTGTATTATGAAATCAATTCAATTCTCTTGTTTCGAGAATATAGAATAGTTTGGAAGATATCACTTATAGTTTTCTGTTGAATTAAAATCAAATCAAAATAATACTGATCAACAAATGAGGTAGAATATTAAACGACACATTCAACAAAAAAAAATAAAAAAATAAAACCAATTAAGAATATAATGTATATACCATTCTATGGCTCTTGTCAAATCATAAATAGAGGAAATATAAAAATAAGTTTTCTTATTTGATGAACTATTGCAAAAAAATCTGCTTGAAGAGCTGTAGAAATTTTTTGTTTCAAGAAAGGAAGAGATGTTTACTTCAAGAAAGTAAGAGTTGTTTATTATTTAGTGGGTGTTAATATTAAAATAATGGGTTTATTTAAAAAAAGTATTTATAAAATTTATTTTAGTAAGGGTTATATTTGGTTTTATTATGGGTCTATAAAGTACAAGGAAATATTTGCTGTAAAATTTATTTTAATAAGGGTCATATTGAAGAGGGAGTTTTGTTTGTAAGTGGCGTGTTAATAAAAAAAGGGGGTGCAAATTGCCCCACCCTTGCAGAAATTAGTTTTCCTTTTTTTTTATAAGTATTCTACTCTCATTTTTAATACAGATGGGGACTATTTACCTATAGATGGGGTTTGATTAGCATCACTCTTCCTCTATCCCGACCTTTATTGGGCTCAAAGAACTTCTTGTTGTCATTCAATGCCTAGTAAAGGTGGATCCTAGCCTATAGATATACATACATACATACATACAACTTCTTGTTGTCAGTCAATGCCTAGTAAAGGTGGATCCTAGCCTATAGATATACATACATACATACATACATACATACATACATACATATATACATACATATATATAATATATATATATATATATATATATATATATATATATATATCCCAATAGTCATTAGAAGTGGAGGTTCGGATGACCACACAGATCTTTAACAAATTAAATATATATATATATATATATTTAATTTGATTCCATTCCAAAGTCCAACACGTAAAAAGAGATAACGAAAGGCATGAGCATAGGGATGGCAAAACCCGGGGCCGGGGCCGGGGTTGGCAGTCCCCGGCCCCGGCCTTCAATTGCACACCCGGCCCCTGAAAATTCCCCGAAAATTTTTTCCCGGGGCCGGTCTGGGGTACCCCGGGCAGGGCCGGGTTTTGCAAAAACCCGAGATTAAAACCCGGGTTGTATTTTTTTTTAATTCTGATGCTCTTTTATGTAGTATATATATATGTGATAGCAAAATTTTGTGTAAAATAATGTGTAGCCTAGTGGTTGGCCGCGATTTCCATGTATGGGGGGTGATGGGTTCGAACCCCAGAGGCTACAGAAAATTTTTAACATAATTTTCTTGGACATCGGTGGCAAATATATATATATGTGTGTAGCCAAATTAAATGTGAAATGGGTTGTAGTCCGGCCAGGTCAAATTGTCATCCCTATATGAGCATTAAAAATAAAATAAAAGCAAAAGGAAATAGAGCTCTCTTTTTGTAAAGTTGAGACAAAAGCTATTCCTTTGGTAAAAGCCAAAAAAATCTATTTGCATATCAATTAAGTATAATGAGTATTCTTATACATAAATAAAAGAACGATGTATGGTTATATTTAATGACTATTATTGTATAAAAATAGAAGAACAATATGGTCATATAACCATACATACGGTAAAATCTCGATAAATTAATATTGTTTGGATTATGAAAAATTATTATTTTACCAAGGTTATTTATTTATCAATAAATGAATAATTTATTAATTTATCGATAAATAAATAGTTATCAATTTTAAGAAGATTTTTATGTTTTAATTATTTGTAATAGATTATTTTTTTATCAAGATTCATGTATGTTTATATATAAATAAATAAATAATGGATCAATGTAGTCAAAAGTTAATGATTATATGATGTCATTTCTGCTCTACGCTATATAAATGTAATTGATGTTGAGCACCTTTTGATTATCCTAGTGAAAATGATGCAGCGATTGAATCGCCTACTTATGAAGAGATTATTAAACGAGTAATGGATGTGTTGGCAAATGATAGTCATAATCCATATGAGAGTTGTGTTTTAGTAAATATTTTCTGAAAGAGATCATTTAAACAATAGTAACCATAAATAACCCACTTCGTAGAACATGAAACAAATATGACAAATATGGTGCATGCTTTGCAAAAAATTTAAGGATGAGGCTAAATTCAGTTTAGATAGAAAGAAAAATAAAACAAAAAACTTTAGATGCATATTTTGAAAAAGAGCAGAATTGAGAGACTATAAGTTTTTAAGAAAAAGTACCTTAATATTAAGAATTTATATGTTATTTATGCTATGTGTTTGATCAATTATTAATTTATATTTTTGTTAAACCCTAAAGGATTTGAAAAACAAAAAATCTTATTTTATACATTTAGCACATTCATTAATTTAATACATAGGGGCGAGTCAGGATCGAAAATTTTATTATTTAATTGAAATTATTAATTTATTAAACATTCATTTGTTGAGGCTTTATTGTATATATAGATGCAAGTGACCAACCTACAAACCTCGAGACATCAAGTAGCACGAACTGAATCTTTTCCCTTTGGGCTACGAAAAGCAGTGTCGATGCCTGTAATTCATTTCGCCACTTGATTCATTAATTTTATGTCATCTGAAAGTAAGCATCAGAAACATCTTTGAATAAATATGTATATAATCAAGGTAAAACCAACAAGATTATTTAGTCCAAATAATAATAATAATTATTATTATGGAATGCTTACTTAGCCAACTTGGCTCCTTCAGACGCGAGGAAATTTTATTGATGAGGCAGGCAGTTGGAATTCCACTAGGATGTGTCAACTAGTACCACAAAATCATAATATGAAAATAATTTTGTTAAGTATTAGAAAACAAATAAATGCTTAAAATGAAGCAACAATATCTTGTCACAGCAAAAGATGCATAAAATAGTCTAACAAATTAAGCACAAACCTATAAATCAGGGAACAAGGGAGAGAATATACGCATACACACACATATTTATGTATATCAAAAAATCTTTATTAATAATAACTATATAAGTATTTATGTTTTGTTATTAATATGATTGTTAACATGTACATAATTATATAAAAATGCAAAGTCACATGGGTGAACGTAAGCACTAAGAAACGTCTAAAAGCAACTTAGTTAATGATATAAAAGAAAGCCAAACACACCAATCAAGAGAATACCCATACGTACCATTAGATTCCACTCCAAAGTCCATTCCGTTTAAAGAGAAAAGGAAAAATAAGCATTAAACACCAGTAGAAAATAGCTAACTTTTTGTAAAGTTAACAGAAAAGCTATACCTTTAGTAAAAGCCAAAGAAAATCTATTTACCAATCAATTTAGCATAAAGAATATAATTTTGAGTTTGAACTAGATTTAATATTTTTAATGTTAAAAAAATCGAGAGAACTGTTAAATTTGTATATAAGAAAAAAAAAACTCGTGCTTTTATATGAATAACAATGGTAATTTTGGATTTTGATAGTAGCTAATTAGTAATTATGGCTTAGTGAGATAAAAATGATGCTGAATAGAATAACTCTTATACAATATGTGAGTTTTGAAATATTAAAAATAAGTTCATCATAATTATAAATACAACGAAAACTTTAATACATCTTATACGTTAGGAATTATCAAAATCGTAATTTATTTTTGATTTTGAAATATAGAAAACACTTTACAATGCTACAGCTTCTTTGACTGACCTGAGGCCGGAACTTGTGAAAACAAGAAAAAGCCATTCTCTCTATAATTTATATTATTTCTCTAAGCATTAAAAAATCAAATATACATCAAAATAAAAATAAAAACAATGATCTAAAACGGATTCACGATGTAAAATGGATTCAGGATGCTTGGAAAATATGTAAGATTATCTTTCATTTTATAATTTATATGGTACAAAAAATTTTGAAACAAAAATTAAAAAATTCACATTCAATTGGAACTCAATTTTTCTATGTTTTGTATCACAAATATTGATAATTAAGATTCCTATATTTAAGATGTAAAAGTTTAGTTCCATTTTAATGTGAAACAAAATTCATACTACTCCCTTTATATTTGAAAAAACTATTTAGAAACATCATTATTGTGTTGATGGAATTATTTCCTGAGTGGGGAGTTTAAGTGCAAGATCAGTCGCAGCCTTAGATTATATAATTTAAATTAAATAAATTCCTATTTAATCAATTGATTATTCTAAGTAAATTTTATCGAATATTTTGTTCATTCTGGTGATATTAGGTTAACAACTTGAGTTCAATTGAGGGTTTTCTTGTTTTTTTCTTTATTATATTTCAAATTTACCATTTTAAATGATGTGTCTTTCTCTATGTAGTAATAACATGTAAACCATAAACCAATATAATAAATAATATGTTAATACTATATAGGATGCATATATCACTTGAAGTAGGAGATTTAAGATATATGGCATTGCTCTGTATTTTACGTTTCATTCCCTTGATAAGGATACTTATCTTACAGTTTTCTCGAAAACCTATAATAATATTTTGAATATTTACATCTCTTACATGGAATACAAAACTTTCACCCCATTTATCATTTTATGTAACACTAAAAATGTAAACAATAAGTTACCTTTAAAGTGAGGTATCAATGTCAAAAATGACAATATGCATTTAGAATGAGAAATTTAAAGTTATAAGGTTTATACTAATGTGTAGAATAATAACTTTGAAAAAATTCTAAAAAATAACCAAAACTAAGGGATCCATTTGAGAAATGATTACACGCCAATTAACAATCATGCCATGACCGCAGTCACTGGTAGATCTCTTTAGAGACCAGCAACAAAGAAAAATTTGTTAGTATATGGAATTTGATTAAAACATTTAAACATTTTGGAAACATGGTCATGTTTTAATTGCCCTCTCTAATTTTCTTTTACAGTTAACCCAATACTTTTGTCACTGAATATTAAAAAAATAACTAATTAAATAAGATGCTTAGTTTGCGAAAAAACTGAAAAGAATAGAAAGTGTAGGCAAGGCTGGCAGCGTACGCTGTCGGAACTAGCTCGTACTAATTATTCAATCAAGACCGCTCCCTTAGTACTGCAAGGTGGCAGCCGTGTGATATCTAGTGCCACGTTGGATTGTGGAGTCTAATGGTTGGCCTAGGAAATCTAAGAGTTGATTAAGATGTGTAATTGGACCAGTTTGGGGTTGTTGCCGCGGAAAGGAGCCAGTGCTTTTTTCTGCAGTGGGGCGTTTATCAAAGGAGTATAGTTACTTTATTTGCTAGTAGTTACGTTGCTTAGAACTTTGGTTTTGTGTTTGCTTAGAAAGTCGGTATTTTGTGCTGCCGAAGCTTGCTTAAACTTTGATTTATATTTTGTGTTTTCAATGTTTGCTTTTATTCCTATAAATTGGCAAGGACTTTGTTCTTCCTCTTTCTTTTCTGGACTCAATTCTCCACTGGTATTTTGTTACAATATTGCAAACTGAGACAACCACACCCAGCCGAACCATTCCTCATAGTCATGGCTGCATATTTGAGAATAGGTGGGATGGTGATCCTGGCCATTGGTGCGGTTTACAAGCTGATTTCAAAGACCTGTGATTCAGAAAATGATTTTGGTCATGGTTTCAGTGTACAAGATGATGATTCCGGTGTGGTTCAAGATTATTCCGGCAGTGGGCGTACCGTTCTACGAGATGATCCTGGTGATGGGTTCAGTTTACATGTACAAGACGAACCTGAATATTATCACAATGATGGAGGATGCAGCTTACAAGATGAAAATGAGGACGATGGTTTCAGTTTACAAGATGATTTCTCTGGTAATTTACTAGATGATTTCATTTATGATGTTGGATTAAGTGATGAAAATTTTAGAAATGACTGGAGAAGTACTGCAGCAGAAGATGAATGTTTTGGAACTCATCCGAGAAGTGTAGTTGTGAAGGGAGAAGAGGAAGTTGACACACAGAGTGTTGCAAAACGCGTAAAACACTACAGCAGCACTCAAAAGATATTGCTTGTGGGGGAGGGAAATTTCTCATTCTCTGCTTGCTTGGCCAAGGCCTTTGGTTCCGCCACCAATATGGTTGCCACTTCTCTTAATTCATACGGTACTTTCCCTCCGCTCGGCTCTTCTTTCATTTTAACTAATTAATTTACTTAATCTTCCCAGTCTTTTTCTTTTGTTAATGGTCACTTGATTATGTATTAGTTTAACTCCATTTGTGTAGAATTCATAGTTAGAAATTATGCGCCTGGTGGATGGTTAAACCTCACAAGATTGAAAGAGAAAGGCTGCAAAGTGATACACAAAGTAAATGCAACAAAAATGGCTTCTCATGTTGAGGTTGGATCAATAACCTTTGATATAATCGTCTACAACTTACCTCATGCAGGGTTTAAGCAATTTGAATCTCGAGCAAGCGAACTCAAGTATCAACTTTATGCCATATTATATTATTATATGTGTGAAGAAACCTGGAGATAATTTGTGGCTAGAGTAGGTTGTTTTGAAGCAGAAAATCTGGAAATTTTCTGTGCTCTTATGCAAGCATACAAACTGTATTTAAGTGCAGAAACATAAAAAGATCACAACAAAATTTACGTGGTTCGATCCATGATTTACTCCACGAGAGGGATAGGAAATGAATGCACTAGAGAGAATTCGGATTACACACTCTCCTCACTGCACTCTCAGCTTAGAATCACTCTAAGCTCTCTATTTTTGCTTGTAAAACACTCAGTTTTCTTTACTAAGTTTTTATACAACTGACATGACCTGCATGTCCTACATTCACTGCACATCAGTATTAATGGCCTTTCTAAGTGGCTGACTATAAGTGAAAATATAGCAACCAGCAAACAGACAGTAAGAGGGCTGCAGACAGATAGCAACAAAACAGCAGCAGACAGATAGCAACAAAAAAAAAAAAAAACAACAACATGTGGCTGGTTGAGATGCAATGGCTTGAGTCACAATTGCATCAATATGCCACCACAAGTGTTCATAAGAACCTTGTTATTTGAGTTTTTATCTTCATAAAAATCATAATATTTAGTAGTTAATAGAAAATAATTAATCACATAATACAATTTTATCGCCAATTACAGTATGAGATCATGCTTTGAAAGATCTTTAATTACTTCAACTAGATACCAAACAATATTGCGCAAGCTACAAGAGACTTGGTTATGTTAGGAATGTACATACTTGGTTATTATTTCGGCCAATATATTCACCTCATCGTGCTTTTTTCTCTTTTCTTTTTTTCATTTTTATGGTTTTTGATATAGGCGACACAGAGGACTGCTTAGGGGGTTCTTTAAGAATGCAAAGAGAATGTTGTCAAATGATGGTGAAATACATGTAACTCACAAGACAAACGGGTTCTTTGCAGAGTGGAGGATCGAAGACTTGGCTGCACAATGTGGGCTTCATGTCATAGAGAAGACAAATTTTAGGTTAAGTGATTACCCTGGTTATGAGACCAAGTATGGCTTTGGAGGCAATAAGAACTTTTATTGCAATCCAAGCATGACTTACAAGTTTGCTCTCTCTGCAAAGATGTCAACTTGGTTGGGTTCGGATTGCAGGCCTCAGCCTGGCACAAGTCCACACCCCATGTCCTATGACCCACTGGGTTGGTTTCATGATGTAGACATAAGTGATAGCATTGATGATGACATTGATTATGTGGATCAGTTGGCGTTAAGCTTTTATTTTAAATTCGAAAGAAATTTAAGGAAACTAGAAAGAAGGAATTTGATGAAGGAGAGAGAGGGCCGAGGAGTTACTAATTAGACAAGTCTTTAACACATATTGGATAGTTTACTAAGATATATCATATTAGCATTGTTATATGTCAGTTAAATGTTTTTAAAGAACGAAATACAATTAAAAGGTGTACCGTTTTTATTTCAATATGTTTCAAAATATGATTATAAGTTTAATAGTTTATGCATGGTTTTTTAACAATTCATATTTTACCGTGAGTACCAATAGGTAAGTTCATCTTTCATTTTATATGGTACAAAAAATTTTGAAACTAGAATACAAAGTTTACAGTCAACGGAAATAAATTTTGCCATGTTTTATATCACAAATGATAATTAAGATTCCTACCACTCAGGAGATAAAATGTTAACATCATAGAAAGAGCGATACTTTGTGGCTCCCCAAAGTTTTCCCTCCTATTATTTAACTCCCTTTGAATTTAAAATACTATTAGAAACATTTTACCCTTTGTATTGATAGAAGTTCCTGAGTTTAGGGAGTTTAAGTGTTATGACGATCATATCCTTAGATGTTACCGCTTAAATTAAATAAATTACTATTGGGTGAATTGATTATTCTAAGTAAATTCTATTGAATATTTTGTTGATTCTCAGTAAATCAATTGAGGGTTTTTTTTTTTAACGTAATTTTACATATCTTATATTATATGTCAAATGTACCATTTCAATTGATATGTCTTTCTCAAGTAGTAATAACATGTGAATCAAAAGCTGAACAAATTAGGTGGATTCAAGATGCTTTAAAGTTTGAACTTTGTGTAAACTCTTTCTTCCTTACTCGTGGATATTATCTATAAAAATACACTTACTTTTCTTTATAAATTCCCAGTCTTTTTTTTTTTTTTTGGCATACTAAGGTGACTTTTTTTTTATTTTAAATCTAACGATGTCTATATTAAACCGAAGTTTGAATATGTCTAAATTTTAGAAGAAGAATGATATTTTTTATTTTAATATTTGAATTAAAATGTCTAAAAACTAATATTTTTACATATATATCCTTATTTATATTTTTTATTTTCACCAGCGATTTTATTTGACTTGGTAAAGGTACGCATTTATTTAGATGTGCATAGTTGGGTTAAAAAAGTTATTATTTTTAAAGGACTTTATATATATATATATATATATGAGTTAAGTGACTATTAAATAATTTTAAAAATATCTGGAGAACCATAATATAAAATTAAAATTAAATAATAATGCTCCAAATATAAGATATTCGGTTAGACACAAATTGGTAATAAATAAATTATATAAGAACATTTTAGAGAATTGAAGAAGTAATAAATGATTCAAATATTTGTATTTAGATATAAAATTTTTAGCTTTTTTCATACGGATCAAATTTTCTTAGGATTAGATTTAACTGCAAAAAACAAACACTTTAAAAATATATGAAATCTAAAAATAAGTCATATTCAAAATTTAGATTAAAAAAAAAAAAACCGCTAAGACCTTCAAGAGGATAGTAAGGCAAAAAGAAGTTGAAAAATAATGAAAGAATTGGAAAAGGTAATATTTATGAATTTTGATAATTTAATTATATTGCGTAAGTCAAATTATATATCTATCTCCATATAGTCAGTATAATTGTAGTTAGCACTGCTACTGCTATGTGCTCTTGAATAGTATACATGACTAATCTATACACTTGATTAATGTTGATAGAATCTCTGTCTTCCACATGTTGAATGGACACACTTTGGTGTATTAGCGCTTTATCATTGTTCCCTTTTTTGAGATAAAATTGGACAAAATGGGTTTTAAATATGAGCATTTGCTCATATTCTATTTCAATAACTTTGAAGGTTTAATTCGGGCTAATACATTTTTAACTTCTTAACAAATTAACATTTCTCCCCTTTTGAAAAATTTTAAGAGATTTTGACGTTCTTGAAATGGTAATAACCACTTTATTTTGATAATAGATGTCTTGTTTCATTAGAAACCAATTCAACCGCTTCTTAAATTCCAAGAAACTTCTACATCATACATAATCAACATGAGTGCCGCAAGATATATGAGTGTAGCAGCGTATGAGGTTATCGAACTATGCTAGATGCTTATAAATTAGTCTCGTTTGGAAGCTGAGATTGGATTGAACTGGACTAAATTGGATTAAGCTGAACTGAAATAAGGATTGAAAGTGAGATTAAATTAGATTAAATATAGTATTATCTCATATTTGATGGATTTGGATTAGATTATATATTAAGTATATGATAAATTCTTAAACATCAACTAGTTTATTTTTTATTCAAGTTTAATTTGAATAAAAATTAGTTCAATATTTAAAGTAAGAATATTAAATAATGTTAATATTTATATAGAAATAATAAATTGAAAAAATTATTTAATTAAATTTGAATAAATTTAAATCATTATTTATTTTAAATTAATTTAGTATTTAAAGTAAGAATATTAAATAATTTTAATATTTATACAGAAATAATAAATTGAGAAAATTATTTAATAAAATTTGAACAAATTTAAATCATTATTTATTTATTATATTATTATTGCATAATTTTTATAATTAAATAAAGAAGATTAGTTTTAGATAAAAATATTTAATATTTAAATATAATAAAAATTTATAGTTTATTTAAAAATGATTAATTGCTATAATTTTATATTTTATGGGATTTTATATTATATAATTAAGTTTAATTATTTCTACATTATTTTGTTAATAAAAATCAAAATTAATTTTGATAGATTAAAAAATTAGTTTAATATAATTATAATATATATATGATTAAAAATATAAAATTTACATATTTTATGATTTTAATAATATTATCATAAAATATATATTTCATAAAATTATATTATACTAATATTTATTTAATAAATATTTTACTTGGGACTCCTCGTCCCCAATCCCGCCCCTGGCCCCCGGCTCCCACATGGGACTCGAAGCAGGAATATAGGCTGCGTTTGGTGCACCGTATAGGATTGTATAATTATTACTGTAGCAGATAGCATTGTATGGAATTGTATAGTATAGGAATGAGTAAACTCTATACTGTGTTTGGTTTATCACTGTATTGTATAATGTATAATACTATGTTTGATAAAATATTGTATTTAACTATATTAAATTTCTTAAAATAATAAAAATAGTTTAAAATTAATAAAATATTTTAAAATATAATAATTTTAAAAATTATTTATATTAAATTAATTTTTTATTTAAATATTTAATAAATTATATATATTTATTAAAATAATTCATTTAAATTTCAATAAACTAATGATTTAATATTTATTTATTTATATATGTTTGGGGTATTTATTATCAAAAACTGGAACAAAAAATAAACTTTTATAATTTAAATATTTTAATAATATAATAAAATATAATATTTTAAAATATTTTAAAATATAATATTTTTAAAAATTATTTATACTAAATTAATTTTTTAGATAATTAATTTTTTATTTAAATATTTAATAAATTATATACATTTATTTAAATAATTTATTTAAATTTCAATAAACTAATAATTTAAATATTTATTTATATATGTTTGCAGTATTTATTGTCAAAAACTAGAACAAAAAATAAAGTTGTACAATTTAAATATTTTAATAATATAATATAATATTTTAAAATATAATAATTTAAAATTATTTATATTAAATTAATTTTTTTGATAATTAATTTTCATTTAAATATTTAATAAATTATATTTATTTATTAAAATAATTTATTTAAATAATAAATAAAATAATAATTTAAATATTTATTTATTTATATATGTTTATTTATTTATTGTCAAAAACTGGAACAAAAAATAAAGTTGTATAATTTAATTCTTTTAATTATATTATATTATATTATATTATATTATATTATATTATACTTATGAATTAAAAATTATATTCAACAATTCCCTATATCCTTATCCTATCCGGCCTTAACCCATGGTGGGGGGCATCATTATTTTACCTCCTTTTATGCGGTCCTTATACGGATCTTATGCAATCTTTTACTATGCTATCCACCCTTCGACCGCACCAAACATGATATAAAAAAATTTTATGCGAATAGTACTTTTTATACTATACTATACGGGCGGCCAAACACAGCCATAAGGGTTTATTTGTCACTGATGTTGTGTTTGGCTTGAAAAAATAAAATAATAATAACAATAATAAAACTCTTTAATAATTTGGCGGGAAATCGCTTTTTTTGGCACTAAAATTTATTTCAAAAATAAAAACAAAAACCACTTTCATTTTCTTTTCTTAATCAAAACATAGAAGTTCTCAATCCCTAACCGCTAGATCAGAATCGGAGCTCGCCATGGCTCGAGAGGAGGTGCAATTGAACACGGCGAAGCGCGCGTATCGGAACGCGAAGGCAGAGGGGAACAGACAGGAGGAGGCGCGGTGGGCGAACGTGATAGGAGACATGCTGAAGAATAGAGGAGAGTACGTGGAGGCTCTCAAGTGGTTCCGTATCGATTACGATGTTTCGACGAAGTACTTGCCGGAAAAGCACTTGTTGCCGACTTGTCAGTCCCTTGGTGAAGTTTATTTACGGCTCGAGTACTTCAAGGACGCCTTGATTTATCAGGTACTTTAATGTTCCTTTATCAAATATAAATTGCTGTTTGTTTGGTAGAAAAGAGTTTATTTGTTTGAATTGAGCGAAATTTGTACGTGTAATGTCTGGGATTATTGTTATGGTTTGTAGAAAAAGCATTTAGAGCTCGCTAGGGATTCGGGTGATCTTGTTGAGCAGCAAAGGGCTACCACGCAACTTGGTCGTACTTACCATGAAATGTTTTTAAGATCTGATGATGATCACTACTCGGTTCGGAATGCAAAAAAGTACTTTAAGTCTGCCATGAAGCTTGCTAGGAGTCTAAAGGAGAACCCACCTAATAATAGGTCTTCTTTTGTTAAAGAATATATTGACGCACATAATAATATTGGGATGCTTGAAATGGATCTTGATAATCTGGAAGCAGCCAAGAAATTTCTCACTAGAGGATTAGAGATTTGTGATGAAGAAGAGGTGGACGGAGATGACGATGGCCGAAGCAGGCTTCATCATAACCTTGGTAGTGTTTACATGGAGTTGAGGATGTGGGATAAATCTAAGGAGCACATTGAGAAGGACATTATAATTTGCAAGAGAATCGGGCACTGCCAAGGGGAGGCAAAAGGGTACATTAATCTTGGTGAATTGCATTACAGGGTTCACAAGTATGAGGACGCTATTCTTTGCTACCACAAGGCACTTAATCTGGCAGAGTCCATGGAAGATGAAGATGCTTTGGTAAGCCAAATTGACCAAAATATTGAAACTGTAAAGAAAGCCATGAAAGTGATGGATGAATTGAAGGCTGAGGAGCAGAATCTGAAGAAGCTGACAAGAAATCTCATCACTGCAAAAGGCACATCATCTGAACGGAAGTGTCTCCTGCAGCAGAATGCATCTCTTGACCGTCTCATTGAGAAATCAAGTATGATCTTTGCGTGGATAAAGGTTTGTTTTCTGTAGTACATACATTTTCTCTGCCACTTCAAGCTTTATGACCATTAATTGATCTTCATCATGGGAAATATCTTGTATGATATCTTTCAGTTAGACAACTCTTTTAAAGGCATATAAATTGGTAGTAGCTTCTGATCCATTAAAATTCGGATGTTGAACCAGAGATATGATTTTCTCTCGTGTTATTTTGTTATTATTTTTTTTTTACCTGAAAGTTGTTTCCTCTGAACATGTCTGGATGAGGGCGCAAGAGTTATATCAGCACTTTTGGACCTCTTTTTATAGTTGGATGAAACAGATGAGCACGGCTGGAGGCCTTTCTGCCATTGTGATTTTGCCTTCTAGCACTACGGATGATGATTTTAGTTCTAAAATTGCTCTTGAGAAAGCTAAGAATGGTAATTAATAGGTTGTAGAAGATTTTGGGAATGGAACTGAATTTTTCTCTAGGCTTAACTGAATATTTCTGAGTCTACTCTCTCTGACTCTGACGTAAATGAAATATGTTTTAAAACATTCTCTGCATGAATGAAGCAGAGAGGCTTACAGCCTAGACAGCCACACTTTCTTTCTAAAGCAATTCCACCACTTAAAAAGTGCTCAAAGCAGAAGTCTTTTTTGCCCTGCCCCTGCCCCACAACACCCACACCGGCCACCCCAACCCCCACCCACCCACCCCACCCCCCAACTCTTTAGTGTTCATTAATTAGACAGGGATATAAAGGCTAATCTATTTTTATTCTAACAGGATGAGGAATTTCAATACTATAGCTACATTATTTGTACATATTTTACAAATTAATTAAATTTTAAAATACTGATAATAGCTGAAACTAATCCAAAATAAGATCTCTGCAGTAAAGTGTAGAGCCCATGTCTAGGTTTTCTTTATTTTGCTAGATTTTTCATACCTAAAAATTCAAAAGATAAATAAGTCTCATAGATAGGTCTTAGTGACTTGGAAACTTCTTAATAAAGCCCACATCAGATGACAAACATATTTTTATATATATATATATATTTTTTTCTCCATTGAAGCTCTTGTTTTCTTGAAGCAAATTGTCAGGGTTTGTTCTCTGTTTATATGCATGTGACGTTTGATTCATACTTTTAAATTCAGGAAGCATAGTATTATGGGTGCAATAAATTGGCTATAAATTGCATTTGGTTCGTGCCTTTACTTTTAAGTTGTTTGTGTGGGTGCTTGGGCACATCCAAGGGAGAGAATTGATGTCGTTGGGAGTTATTTTTACCTTTTTTATCATGTAATTCAAAGCCCTTTTTTTTTATATTGTGATTTTTTTTTATAGCATCATGAGTTTGCAAAAAAGAAGAAGAGAATAGCAAGTGAACTTTGTGACAAGGAAAAGCTAAGTGACGCCTTTTTAGTTATTGGAGAAGCATACCAGAAGCTCAGAAAATTCAACAAAGCCATTAAATGGTACACAAAGAGTTGGGAAATGTACAAGTCAATTGGCAATATGGAGGTATGTTTGGTGGTGGCAGCATGATCTCCTATGTATGATTCATGTTTTGTTGATCTCAATAGAGTACTACAATCCCAAAACTAGAGTCTTTATGAGCATGTATGTAGATGAACTTGATATCAAGGCACTTGCTTAATATGGAGTTTTTTAATTTGAGAATGGTATAATTCTGCAGAAGAAAAGGTGGCTATTACTTTTGCTGTCATGTCAGTCAATGTGCTATACTTATCACGGCTGCTAAATATTTACAATCAAAAGCTATTGATTTCAGGGTCAAGCATTAGCAAAAATTAACATTGGTGATGTGTTGGACTGTGATGGTGATTGGAAAGGAGCACTTGATGCATTTGAAGAGGGCTACAGGTAATTATCAGTATTCTTGATTTTCCTTGTAAATTATGAAATTACTAAGAATTTGGAATGAAGGATGGCTTTTTAAGTTGCAAAATATGTTTGAAGAGGGAGTTTCTCCACGACAAACTTGAAATTCCCCATAGATGTCCTAGATGCATGTGTTGTGAAATAAATCCTTTTTAAAACAGATTTGCTACTAATACAGGTTCAGATAAACAAATGCACTGCATATTTCAGGAACCACTCTTCAAGATGTATAAGAAGACTTAAATGGTTGTCATGAAAGTTCAGCATGTGGAATTTATACTAGTATAAACAATTATAAAATATTTGTTTATTGTTTGTGTTTATGGTGTCAAAATCTAATCCCATGCCTCTGCAAATTGTTGTCTTGTATTGAATGTTCTCTTATGCTAAGTGCTTACTGATAGTTTGTTAATTTAATTGTGCAATTTTTATAAATTTTATGCTGTACTAATTTTTAAGAAATGGATTCAACTTGCTTTTTGCTAAACATAGAGGTTGCACAAGATGCTAACCAAGAAGACTCACATTTACTTAAAAGTTGATACTGTGTGGGACAGACTTCTTAAAAATCTAGTTTCAATCTTCCATTTGCTATTTTCAGAGGCCATATGACATGCCTACCAATTTACTAATAACTTGATGTTTTAAAACAAGAAAATCGAGTGAATGCCATTTTCCTGTATTATTTTTACTTGTTATTACAAATAATTTAATCATCTTCATTATTTGTCATAAATACTATATTTTAGTGGGATTTATGCATCAAATTTGGTCTAGAAGTATAACATATTGTAAGAATAAAGGTGTGCCATCTGTTATTGCAAGAATTTTTCTGCTATGACATGAAAAAATGTCTAGATTGTTTGGCTTCATTGAGCCATTAGGAATGATTTGAAGCAAGATCTCATTCTTTCTTGGGTTTGCATGCAACTGCCTCCTTGTTAGCTTATATTTTTTATCAATTTATGTTAATACTGATTCTTCAATTTTTTACTGCAGGATTGCTGTTGAAGCTAATCTTTCAGCTGTTCAGATTTCTGCGCTAGAGAATATGCATTATAGTCACATGATAAGATTTGACAATGTTGAAGAGGCCAGGTAAATGTGGCTTATGGAATCCCTGTTTCTATTTAGGCTTGCTGCACTGTCTATGTTTGCGATGAAGAAAGTGGAATTTGAAAATGAGAGCGAAAATAACATTATATATTTTGATAATTTAACTAGACATCTGTGAAATATAAATTGTCTTGCTTTTGAATTCATGGACTTTGTCTACGGCAAAGGTAGTTATTACTGCTTAAAGAAAGCTGCTTCTCTGTAGGAGGTTGCAGCTTGCAATTGATAAACTGAAAGATTCAAAAACCAGTAATCTGGAAGCACAAGATGTAGCAAAGGATTGCTGCTCTGAGACTGACACAGAAGGAAACGATCATTTGTCAGATGGTAGGCCTAGTGCATTCTGCTCTCCTGTGATGAGTATATCTGGCTCTGGTCAATCAAGAACTTTAGTTGGTGTAGAAGACATTAAAGATGATGCACCTTTAATTTCATTTCTTCGGTCCAGTGAAAGATCACCCAGAAGGAAAAAGGCTCATGTTGAAAAACAGAATATTGCTGCCAAGCCAACCGAAGGTTCTCCAAAAAGTTTTTCTAAGCTAACTGACAGTCAGCAGACAGGTGTTGGTCGTAAGCGTGTTCGTGTAGTTATATCAGATGATGAAGATGAACTGCATGATGGAGCGGAATGCTTGAAAGGGAGACTTAACAAATGTATTGAAAGTGTTGCTACCTCTGTTGAATGTAGGTCTTATTAATCCATAACTAGTTTGATCTTTGATTTTCATTGCTACCGAAACTTAGTCATGAGAGTTGTTTTCTATGCTTGATTGTAGCTAAGAGTAAAGGTGGTGTAGCTACTCCCTGTAAATTTCAGGTACGGAACAAATTGGATTAGGAGTGTAATACTTACATTCTGGTGTTGGGTGTCTAACTGCTTAATCCTCTATGGTTTGGCAGGATATCCCAGCAGCAGATTCCAAATGTGCCAACAGTTCTGGAAATCATATTAATGTTGAAGAAAGCGCATGTTCGTACAAATTTATGAGTCCCAAACTAGCCACTCCGAATAAATATGCTGTTGGATGCACAAAGGAAACTCATCTTGAATGTAATTTTGCAACTAGTGGTTTCAAAGATGATATTGATGTCTCAAGAGACTTGATGCATCGATTTAGTCCATCAGACTCGAAGTTGCATAATCTTGATGATGATAATGATGTGAGTATTTTATTGTTTCTATAGTGTTTGGGTACCGATACAGCCCATTTACTTGCATTACATCATTTTTATTTTCGTTATTATGCAAATGTCTGCGTGATGATTAGGAATGTAGTGCTTATGCCTGCTTCATCATCCTGTTTCATCTTGCTTAAAATGTACATCACCCATTATTCCCCAATTGCCACTGGCAGATCCCTTGATCTGTCTTTAGGAAATGAATCTAACAATGCTTCCAATCATTTGCTGCAATGATCTGGAGACAAGAGTTTTCACATCATTGGCTCTGATTTTGGGCCTGATCTTGGTGCTGTTGCCATTAATGGTTAACGCACTACTTTTTGTTGGCATTCTGGGCTACTTGCATATTCATGTCATAATATGATTTTCGTGTATGCACCATTGTTTTACCTTGATTACATCATTATGGTTATAACGTTGTCATGTTCACTAATCCCTGATTCTTCACTAATTGCAGCAATATATAACTTTCAAATTTGAAAATGACTTGATGCGTTTAGAAGCCCATTCATTCTTAGCCGGTGATAAGTTGGACATTGAGTCTTTGAAGGTTGAACTTACTTGTTTATACTATCTGCAGCTTCCTATAGAGAAGCAATCGAAAGGTAGGAACCTACAGCCAAGTCCTGCGAGCTGGTGATTGATTTCTGTGCATATATGAACTGCCTAGGTAGACCAATGACAATTTAAATTGGAGGAATTAGGAGCTATTGAATGATTTGTAGCAGTCGCATAAATGCGTCGGTTGGAAAAAAAAAAAAAAAAAGATTGAAGTGTTCTTTTTCAACTTAAACCATTTTCTAGTTTACAACTTAGCTCAATCGATGCATGTAAAAGGCTCTCATGCGTTTCATTTGCATTTGCCAGCATTCTAATAAACTGTCATGTCTGTAGTACCATTGAAGTGATTTGTAATATATGGCATGCAAAATTACAAATGGCTTTGATGATAATGGTTGCTTTTAAAATGGGATGACTATATTGTCTCCAACTGCAGGGTAATACGGTGATTGTCGCATGTAGTCCAGTTTTTAAATATTGTTAAGTTTAGGCTGTGACTGTGCGTGCAACTTACATATTATGGGGAAACCTCTGGGCCATTTCTTATTATTTTACAGAATTGTTTTAGAAAAACTATTTTATAAATAATAGACGAGATTGATTTTTGGATTTTCAATATTTTAAAATGTGTTTCATAACATATTCCGGAAACAATATTTTGGGAATGAAAAAAATGAAAGAATGTTAAGTATTGTATTCTGGAAAAGTATAAGAAGAGTTCTGTTTTTCTTCTTAATCGTTTCCCAGAAACATAATTTCCTGAAGTTGCATATTATTTTTTGAAATATGTGTTTGCCAAATATTTTATCAAATACAATACTGAAAATACATTTTTGTCATTTTGGATATGTAAATAAAAAAATTAAAGGAAAAAATATTTAGTGGGGTTTGTATTTTTGAATGCCCAATTGTTATTTTATCTCGCCCTCTCTCTTTTTCCTCATTGTTTCAAGAGTTAGTTCTTTTCAATAATTTGATTTCTTCTAATATGTAAATTTTGTCTCACTAGGTCTGTTGCCTATAATTCAGCATATTAAATGTGGTGGGAAAGCTCTAGAATCCTTGGAAGCTTTTGAAAAGCTTAAGGATGATGTTGGAGAAGATTTGGTTGAAGTTCTTGTTGATGGTATATTATCCATTCTTTCTTATTTTACGAATTTTTGATGTTATTATTTCTTTCCTAGTTTCTTAAGCTCTGCTGCTTCAAAAATAAGAATTTTTGGTTTTTTAACTGCTGGATTTTGGAAACTCATCTTTTCACCATTCATGTCAGAGGTAAGAATCTAGGTTCAATGTTTTTCGTTTCTTCATTAAAAGGTAAGATAATCTGTTTTAATGTCATCTTTAAGGATGGGTTCAAAAGCGTCTGATGAAGCTGTACATTGACTCCTGCAAGGAGTTATCTGAGGCACCAAATTTGAACCTTCTTAAAAAACTGTACATTTCGGAGGTAAGAATATAGCTTCAACTGGTGCTGGTCCAGGAAAAACAAATTCCTTCTCTCTTTCTGATGCTCAAGTTGTTGCAGCCTAGTTAGTCACATTTTCCACTTGGAGGTTCAAATTATTGAAGTATTTTTATGTCAAAATTTGTGAACAGGTAGAGGATGAAGTCATTGTTTCTGAATGTGAATTGCAAGACATCTCAATAACTCCATTGTTGAATGCCCTGCACACCCACAAAACTGTTGCCCTGCTAGACATTTCTCACAATTTGTTAGGTGACACTCTCTGCTTTCCAGTCCATCCTTATTTATTTAGAGTTATTTATGTCCTCGCCATTTCTTTTATGTACTTAGTCTCAACACTTTGTTCTGTCACTTGTTTTGTTTCTTAGCACACAAATATTACTCATTTACTCGGCAATGTTTTTGGCTAATATTAGCTGTCTGTTTGTGTCCTTTCTACCAGGAAATGGAACAATAGAAAAACTTCAGCAATTTTTTACATCTTCAGGCCAAAAATATGGTGATTTAACTTTAGACTTGCATTGCAATCGATTTGGTCCAACTGCTTTGTTTCAGGTTTGCAACCCATGTCACTTAAAGTCTTTATTTCAGCATCTACAGAACTTTACGTTTTCCTATTCATTTCTATCTTCTATTGATTTATTTGAAGGATTCAACCTCATTATATTGATTAATTTAAACTCCATATCCTTATGAAGATTAAACCTTGATTTGAACTCCTTGCACCTTAATCCCTTTTTATGGGTGGCTATAGGTTTTACTAGATCTTTGTTTGTCACTATTTTGCACTTTCCTGCTAGTGGACAGCTTAGATATGCTTGAAGATCATTTGAATGCAATCCTGAATCATACACTTCTTAAACCCTTTC
Organism: Boswellia sacra; assembly: GCA_013180625.2. Lineage (NCBI taxonomy): Eukaryota > Viridiplantae > Streptophyta > Magnoliopsida > Sapindales > Burseraceae > Boswellia > Boswellia sacra. Next base: position 29,164 of record SNVD02014210.1, read on the forward strand.
ATAATATACTTAATTCAATGCTTTGGATACTTTATTTTCGTTATTATTGACATGCAATCCCTTCATTTAACTTGTTAATATGCTTGTTTTTCTCCTAATTGTCAGATTTGTGAATGTCCTGTGCTATTCACCCGACTGGGAATGCTTAACCTCTCTGGAAATCGTCTCACTGATGCATGTGGATCTTACCTTTCAACAATCTTGGAAAATTGCAAAGGTAAATGGCCTTTGTGGTACTCTGTTGATTCTGTTGTGTTGTCCATTCACATTTGATTTTAGAATGTTGGTTCTTATACTGCACGTGCTTGAATGTGGATTCTTGTTCTGCATTGGGCCCCTGTTTCTTCTACTAATAGGTGCTCTTCTTTCGTAGTCCTTTACAGCTTGAATATAGAAAACTGTTCTATAACATCTAGAACAATCCAAAAGGTTGCTGATTCACTGGGAGCTGAATCTCCACTAGCCCAACTTTGCATAGGTACACTAAGCAATTAGGTCGATAACAATCTTCAATGTGTTTTTTTTTTCCTGTTGCATATGAACTTTCCTAAGTGTAATTCACTTGACAGGATACAACAACCCTGTAACCGGGAATGCCCTCATTAATTTATTGGCCAAGCTAGCTACTTTGAAAAGGTTCGAATAAACTATCTCATTGTGTTTAAATGAGATTGCACCTTGACTTACATAAGGTAAATTAAAAATTTTGATTATTTATAGTTTTTCGGAGCTGAATCTGAATGGTTTAAAGCTAAGCAAGGCTGTTGTCAGTAGCCTTTGCCAACTTGCTAAAACCTCATGTTTGACAAATCTAATGATTGGGAGCACTGGCATAGCAAGTGTAAGTAAACTTCCTGTTTAGGTCTTCCAAATTAAACTCAAAATGCACCATATGCTATTTCTCCTCCATTTAATTGGATATTAAATGCAATATGTAGGTTGGGGCGATAGAATTGATTGAGTGTTTGGTCACTGGAGCTCAAGAATCCTTGAAACTTGACCTATCATATTGTGGACTTACATCGACTTGCATTCACAAACTTAATGATTGTGTTAGTCTAGTACGCAGCATTCTTGAATTGAATCTTGGAGGAAATCCTATTATGCAGGAGGTTTGTTCATTATCAATATGTTAAAATTTTGTTCTTGTTAACATTTTACATGTTATGTATGTTGTTGCTGTTTCTTTCTTTTGGATGTGATTTGTAATTCTTTACATCCCTTCTAGATTTCCCTTATTTTCACAATTGAACAATATGTACTAGATAGAAGGATGCCTTCTACGGGCCTTGTTGAAGAATGCAATTCCTGGAAAATAAGAAACTTGCACAGTTGTCAATCTAGGAAATTTTAGTATTTATCGAGTAATTTGCATCTCTAATCCAGGAGGATCATTAGATGTAGTTATTAGGGGCTTTTCTGGTATAATCACTTTTGTCTTTGCCTGTATATATACAATTTCTTGAGTAAAATAAGTATTCTAGTTTTTCCCAATTTTTCGCAGGTCTCATTGGAGATGATATTACATTAGTTTGTATATGCAAGACTGAATAACTCTCATATCTTTATCCTTGAAATTTGCATAAAAGACAAAGGCTTCGATCAACAGAAAACATAGTGGCTGTGTATTCAGTATCTAGATAAAAAATCTATAGATAATGCCAGCTAATTCCAATTTATGTCCTAGTTAACACAAACATTCAATTGGATTGTTAATTTTGGTACTTATATAGAAACTTTCTCTTTTCTGAGTGACGTGACTCTATGATTGAAAACAGGGTGGTAGCACAATAGCTTCAATGCTAATGAATCCTCAATGTTGTCTAAGGGTTTTGGCACTAAACAAATGTCAGCTGGGGTTTGGTGCACTTCTTCAACTAATCCAGGCACTAGCAGGTTTGAAACATTATGCTTAATTTTATTTAGTATTGATATTCAAAAATTCCTTTTTTTCTGATTTATTACCGATTTGTTTCAAGCAGAGAATGTCACTCTTGAGGAGCTCAATCTTGCTGATAATGCTGACCTGGATAAACAGTTTGCTCTTCAGTATGACTTAACAGCCAATGCGAGCTTAGAATTTGGAAAGCCTAAGCTCTGTACATCTGAATCGTCTGTCAAGGGTTGTGAATCCAAGGAAGCGGATGCGGATGCACAGGGTTTGTGTCACATGAACACTGACTATAATCAGCTTGAAGTTGCTGATAGTGAAGATGATCAAATCAAGGTAGAGAATGCCTTGGATGATACTTGCACGAGCTCATGTCAAAAAAATTCATCTTTCGAGTATCAATTCATTCAAGAGCTTTCAACTGCCATTAGCACAGCAAAGCAGTTGCAGAAATTGGATCTTAGCAACAATGGTTTCTTAACACAAGCTGCCGAGACATTATATTCCGCCTGGTCATCTAGAATAGGAGCTGCTCCAGCCTGGAGGCATATTAAGGAACAGACACTCCATTTCTCAGTGGAAGGAAACAAGTGTTGTAGAGTTAAACCCTGCTGCAAAAGGAACTGACTTAGGTGTTTCTGGAATTTCTTCAGCTTTAATAGAGTATTACATGCAATTTTGCAACACTATTACTCAATCAACAATCATTGTTAGGACTTCAACAAACACAAGAGTCAGAGATCCATTCATTTAATTGGTAATACATATTACTGATGTTTTCAACATAAATTACTCTCTGATTGAGTTTTGTATGTATTCAAAACACAGGATCTGTGTAGTGATAGAACATGTACAGCTACTTTAACAGCCATATCATGAGAAGAAAATGGAAGAGATGATCAAAGAACCTTTGTGATCTCTCATTTTAATAGTTTATTGAAGCATCATTCCATGAAAAATGAATGTTAACTAGCTGTGATTATATATACATTTATTCATACTCTTTACAAATCAAATGCATGCATCCTAAGATTTGCAATGTCAATCTTCACCTAATACGAGAGGAATAAATATGCTTTCATTACTATGCAGATTTATTGACTTGGTTCTCTTAAAATCATACAATAATTTGTTTGTTAACTATGGTTATCTCTATAATCATTGGATTAAGATTAGAGTCATCTCCACAATCATAAAATTATTTTGAGTTGTAAATAATTATAGTAGGTCCAAATAAATTCATGAGTGTATGACTAAGTTTGCCATTGTCAAAAGTTTATTTAGTATTATATAAAGTAGATGCATCTTCATGAGTATAAATAATCGAATGATTATTAACAAGGGATGTTAATCAAATTGAGTTCAAGGACTTTAAACTTTAGTGTTAGATGTTGAATACATTTTATATAATTATATTTAATTTTTAATTATGCTTTCGGCCAAACTTTGCCCTAATTTTTATATTAAGGGACACGTATGGCTACATTATACTATAATCAAAGTATATCCATTGCCCATTGTTGCCATTAAACGAGACATGTTGAGTAGTCACTAGCCATTCATTGAAATTTAATCAAAAGCTCAATATAATAATCAACATATCTTCTTCTTATAATGTTAATTGAATCTACACACCATATTTTTACAATATATTATTATACTATAAATTTTAAGATTAGCAACAATCCTGCCCTCGATTCTAGGACAAAATCAAGGGAGAGATCTTGATCTCATCATGTAACTTAGTGGTAATAGATCTTGATTTTTGTTAGAAACTTTTGCTCGTTTAAAAATAAAATATTTTAGAAACATTCTTCTCATTAACGTAAATATTTTGATTGAAGGTATTTCTATAATTTAACTGAAAATGGGCTTTTCATTTCTTTAAAGTTTCGTTAAAACGGTAGTATTATAAATCTGAATCTCATCTTAAATTTCGTTTATCTAAATAATGTTACATGGTCTATATTATTGAGGTAAATCCCCTACGAGGTCAATAAAATTACTCTTAATAATTAAGAAATTAGGGGAACGTTTGATTTATGATTTGAAAATAATTTCTAAAAACTAAAACAAAATCCAAAAATCTGAATTATATTCTTAAATACTATAATAGAATATCTAAAAGCATGTTTGATATAAGATAAAACTTGTGGAAAACAAATGAAACTTTTTTTTAATCATTTTCTTATTTTATATTAACTTTTGGATGCAATCAAAAATAAAGATATTAAAGCTTGTAATGGACATTTTGACAAAGATTTGAATTAAAATTAACAAAATGTGTTCCATATGTGAATTCATGATCATTATGTGATATAATTGAGAAATCACAAATGAGGTTGGTATTGGTCAAATGAAGCATTTTCAATGTACCTCAAGTGATCATATATTCCCAAATTATATGTTGTGATTAAGAGTATAAAGCCCTGGATTATTCGCAATAATCACCATTGTATTTGGAAATATTTAATTTGTTTAGCTTAGCACTTTGGATAGAAAAGCTTTTGTTTTTGGTGTTATTTAAAAAAAGGAAGAAGTGAGGAATTTTTTGGGTCTATCTAATTCAATAAAATTTTTTAATGGCGAGATTAAGTGGATCCATATAATTCTTTTGCATATTCCTCTTACTATGAAATTTTTAAATTTTAACACAGTAAATTTACCATATAATATTTTAAATAAAATTGTATCAGAAGGGCATAGACCCACTTCTCTATCTTTCTAGTATATATATTGACTGATTAAGCTGTTTAAATCCTTGAAAAATGAGTTTGAAAATAACAACAAGATAATTCTTTTATTTGATAATTGACTTTATATTTTCATTTCACTTACAAGATTACTAAGTTTAATTATACAAAAATTTTCATAAATCTTCAGGAAGATGAACAAATAGTGGTAAGATAAAATTAAAAATTTATCTTAACTAAAGTTGATAATCGAATTATATAGAGTAGTTCTACTTATACACCAAATGACAAAATCAATACAAATTGATGTTGCATAAATTCACTAAATAAATAAAAAATAAATGGATCTATCTATCCTATGAATTTGTGTAAAATCAAATTGTATTGGGTTTGATTGTATAAGTTGATTGTATATTTAAAATTATTCAATTATACATTGCATTATTCGCATGTTGAACTTGTTATAATAACTTAATTACGGTGTCATGGTAAAGTTAAGCCAATTAATTAATTTATTTCTTCCAAGCATTTAGCCTACTTTCATGCCGAAAAATTGTGTAATTCTAATTCCATAAATCTCTGCCCTTTCCTTCTGGGGAACAAGGCCATAATTTCAAGATTTCACCACATGGCCCGAACAAACGCGAAATGATCATTCATTTTTTTTTTATGAAATGACAATTTAAAAATAATAATGCCAATAGTTTTTTCAACCAAATTTGTAATAATTTCGAGCACATCCACTTCTTTTCAATGGTGAAATAATACATAATGATACCAAACCGTGCATACATAAAATTTACTTTATAATAATTCATCAAATTTACAACTTTTCACAAATTAAGAAATTCCCAAATAACTTTTAATCTTGTAATTGAGTAACCATAATTTTAGGTTGATAAATGATGATATCTTTTTCTTTAATTATATGATATAATTCTTTTAATGTGGTGGAATATTAAGCTATTATTGGTATTCCCACACTTTATGATACAACTTATGTGTACATTATAAGTTTATAACCTTTCAAATGGTGGATTCATGGCTACAATATACATTATAATGCGACAACGTGCATCTACCATGATTCTATAATGCCGTAAATGATGGTGCATTTCAGTATTTTTCCGCATCATAAAGATAAAATGGAATCATCATTTAGAATAATTACTTTGGTAAAAATGATGTGTCATATTCATGAGTGCTGTAAATAACTCATGATATAAATTTGAAAACTCTAGATATTAATTATTTGTTAAAGGAGAAAAAAATTGAATATTTTGATCCATCGATTGGGGTAATTTAAGGAACATAATTTTGTGATGGATAAATGATTATTATTCCTCTATTTTAATGATGTTTAACTCATTTTATTATCTAATGAAAATGAAGTTGTAATAATATCAAATGAAGATACATACCGTTAACGGTTTGTTGTATGTGCATGCTATGCTTTCCATAAACCTGTTTTTTTTTCTTTTTTTCTTTTTACACGAAATGAGTCATCATTCTAATTATTGATATACGAAAAAAAAAAAAACCTCGACAATTTACGAAAACAGTCAAATTGAGGGGTTGTTTTCATTTTAGCATATCCTCATTTATCTTTGAACGAAAAATATCCTTGTAGATAAATTGCAAAACATACTAAAATACACCTTTAATGATTTAACGACCGCTCGTCAACTCACCATGGTTGATGAGCAATTGGTCGCCATTTGTCAGCTTATCAAATCTAACAAACAACACGCATCAATTTGTCAAATTTCTAACAAGTATTGATAGACTACAAAGATTATTAGGGTTTTAATTAGATGATTTAAAAATAAGATTCGCTTTTGTAAAGAATAATGATATTTATTTTAAATTATATATCAAATTTTGTAATATAAATTATTTGTATTCAATTAATGATAGCCAAGTGAATTGATTGATGATTTAATGAATAATATTTTAGTTCTAAAGTTAGGATATGTCATTTAGAATACAAGATTTTTGAATAAATTTCGGGCCACATTTAAGTTGGCTGTTTTTCTCTAATTTGTGAAAAAAAAAAAACACAATGGATGGGAATTGAATTTTGGAGATTGTCATGGGTAATCGTAATTACATTCTAGTTAATTATATATATGGGATTAAATTCCGTTAATAACTAATTAATAACATGAGATGATGAGAGTAATATTTTTGGCACCTTGATCATTTGGGATTCCTCAAAGTCGTCTAAATACATCATGGGATGTGCTAGTGGCCATTCAAATGCCATTCATTACCACTTTCACATGTGTACATTCAATTTCCCCCTTCCATTTTACTTATCATCTTTTACAATATTATAATACTTTTTCTTTATTCTATGAAATTAAACCCGTTGGTTCGAAATTTATTGATTTTGAAAGCTCGTATAAGAGTTTTTTTTTCAATATATAATTAATTTACTTGTATATACAGGATCACAATTTGACAATTTTACCCATAACAAGGGGTTATATGAATTTCCAAATATTCATTAATAAGGTTTTATTTAGACTTAACCATAGGTGACATTGCATTTAACTCCTAATAATTAATACCAAAAATACAAAGGAATATTTTTATGGTGTTTTTGTCCAAGCGATTCGCAATATTTTTATGGATAATCTCTTATTCAAATACTTAATTACAACACGATGATAAAATTGATATTATTTTATAGAATTTTGCACACATCACATTATCTATATGTTAAAGCCATGAACCTATATTACGATTCTACTTCTAAGATGGATTTAGGGTGAACTTAAAAAGGAAAAAAAAAAAAAAAAGCTAAAAAGAAAAGGAAGATATTTTATTTAAGATATTGAATTTACTTTATTTATTTACTTGATGAAAAAAAAATCCAGACTTTAACTTATTTTTTGTGTTTTTTTTTTGAAGGTCTTGAATTGATATATATTTTGTTTTTGTACTTTTGTTCTATCATGTGCATGCAATAACTACCATATTAAAAAAAAAAAAAAAAGCCTTGAATCTTTCAAATTGTCCTTGCAATCCCCAGCCACCTTCTAGTGTGAGTGATAGACTTCTAAGAATTAAAATCATTCAAAGTCAAGGAGTTGGATTGAAAATGTATATAGGCCACGCAAGCATATTCTTGTCATGGGCTTTTTTTTTTTTTTTTGGTTAAAGTGTCTACTTGTATAAATTTAGTCTTTCGTCTTCGCTTTAGTTCATTATTTAAAGTTAAGTTCAATTGCTCACTTTATCAATCCAATCCTGGAATATGATTCATGGCTGGCAACCAATAAGCAAAAAAGTTTTTTTTTTTTTTTTTTTTACTTTAATTCCAAAGTTTCTAATTTATGATTAATTTTGTTATCATTTTTTTTACAACCATGAAAGCACTATACTCATTTCCTTGTACAATCCAATACTACTTCTAGAGATACATCATTTACATTAATAACATATTTATTCTACATGTAAATCATCTTAAATCATTAGACACTTATTTTCGAAATAATAATAATAATAATAGATAAATAGAGAGAGAGAGAGAAAGAGAGAAGAAGAAGAAGAAGAATTTATACCGAACTATCTATATATATAATATTTGAATTAATCAATCTTAAATGAATCTTAAAAAAAAAAAAAGTCTACAGAAAAATAATACATTTAACGAAGTCAAGACTTCCAAAAACCAATCTTTTCCATCATCTATATAAAACCTAGATTAATGTTTTCAATATATAAAGTCATGTATATAAATATATATACATATATATTAACATAGAATTATATGGGCCCTCAAAATAGAAAACTCCACCTTGATAACATCGATCGAGAGTCATAATTGATTTGCTTAAAAAGAACAACCTTTCCAATTGTGTCATTTTATGAACCTATCCTTAATTGGGGCAGTAGATTGCTAAAAGCCTTACCCTCTTCATCATGCATTCAATCCCCGAAAGTTTTAATTATTTTCAGAAGAGATGAATATTAATTATTTAATATTTTCTACATTAACTCGGGCATCAAAATTCTTCATTATTCTCCTTCTTTAATCAACAAACGTGACTAAAGCAAGCGTCTAAGGTTTCCAGACTTATGATTCGCGAGGGATTTCAGTAACATATAGAATTTATATATGTATAGATAATATACTCTAGCTTCTAATTAATATAAAAAGATGTATAAAACCCATCGATGAAAAAATTTTGGGCCCACTTTCTAGTGCATTGCTAATCATTTCATTTCTAATTTTTTATCAATTGGGCAACTTTTGGGTTTCTTTATAATAGCTTTAGCCATGAAACAGGGAACAAATTAAATTATATTTTCAAGCAAATAAAATAGAATGATACAATTCTGGTCTTGGTCAAAGAAGAAGCACCCCTAACTAATTATATTTAAGAAGAAAAAAAAAATCAACAACAGGGCCCCTGATGTACAAAATTTTAAACCAAATGGATAGAAAAGTCAGGACCACCACATGGTGCACTAGAAAAAAAAATACATAAAAATTAGTGTTGACTATGCAAATTTCCATTAATTTATAGGCTTAGAAGGCTGATTTTTCTCCTCTCAGATAACCTAATAGCCCTTCAAGTAAACAAACCAGCAAAACTTCAAATGAAAGAGGCCAGAATTTCAAAGGTTAAGAATTTTATAGGTTGAATTTTAATTGCATTGAAGACTTTTGTTTCTGGAATTGACTTAACAAAGCTTACACATTTCAACCCCATTGAAATTGATATTGTGTAAGCAAATTATAAACCTTTTGAAGACCAAGAATGTGCGTTGAGATTTATTTTTAGAGTCAAAAACGTGTATAGAGATTCTAGAAAAAATATTCAGAATCTCTCTCGAAAAGAGTTTATCTCATAATATCCAAACGCTTTTTATGGAAATATTATTAAAAAAAACAAGGAAGATGATCTTCTATGTAAACATTATTTCTATGTCCATATTGAACTCTAACGAAGTTTTAATCAACTTTTATAAGCTTTGATATAGGATTGAGAAAGGGACGTAATAACCTTCTCAATACAATCATAAACAATATTGGCCACGTTTGGAAAGTAATAATGTAATGGAATATGTGCATAATCGATTTAGGATAGATAGAACGAGCTAGCCATGTACATACATTAAGATATATTTGTTGAAATGACTAAAGCAATAATTATGTGATGGATAATACAAACCACAATAAGCCAACAAAATAAATCATGATATATGATGTTCTCCATTTAAAAAAGCATCATGACTCTCGTTATTCCAAAAATTCATTTTAGAAACGAATCCAATGGAGCTTCAAATCATAACCAATTAAACTGTAGATCCTTTAACACCCCGTTTGGTGATCATGGAAAACACGGAGAAAAAGGAAGGGCAGCTAGCTTTGGTAATCGAATTGGTGGATTAATTGGTGGCGATGATGATGATGATGGTGGTCATTTCGCGATCCAAGTTCAAGTTCTTTGCCAATAAATAAAATATCTCTCCTTTCCCTTGCCTTGCGTGGTAATTGAGCAAAATTTATTAATCATATAAATTATTAGCTGGTTCACTTTGTCTCTCTTCATTATTATATGAGATATATATATATATATATATATATATATATATATATATATATATAAATAAGCTGTTGATTATTAAATAAAGTTGTTGAATCACAATTAATTTATACTTTTGAATCGATTATGACCTTTCCTGGTTTTGGGCATATTATTTTGAACAAATTTTCATCAACAGATAATCTTTTTGCAAGTAAAATATATAAAACAGCATTAAGACAGTACAAAGTTTGACACTTGACAGGCATACGATACAAATAACTTGATAAACACCTACCCTACAAACGATAAATTACGTTTATATATTGAGATGATCTTTCGAGGAACTGTTTATTGCCTCAATATATAAATAAATGTTTATATTCTTAACCAATAAAACAAACAAAATGTTCATCACATGATGCATGGAATCAGCTTACCTGAACTTGCTGGCAATGTGTACATATACTATATGGATTTACTTTTTTCAAACAAAGCGCGCGTTCAGATTTGGAAATAATATATTGATGAATAACAAAAAATACCCTTTAAATTTCTTCTTATTTTCCTCGATTTTACCGGATTATTAGTTTTGATATTTAATAGTAATGTATCAACAAAAGGGTATTACAAAAATTATCTCAGAAAGATGAAATTAATTTGCACAAGAGTGTGACAAGGAGGAAACTGAGATTTCAGAAGAAGAGAAATTCTATATATACAACTGAAAGTTTTGCACGTATATATATCCTCTTTACACACAACATTTATATATATATATATATAATAAAAACAAAGAAAGAAAAAAAATAGTAATAATAATGATAATTAGAACTTAGAGATTCTGCCAAGCTAGTAAATTTCTCTACAAGTTGTAACAAGCCAAAAAAATTGAGATCAAAGCAGCGAGTCATGACTCATGTTTTTTATCATCTCTCCTTTTGAGCATGAAGGAGAGAAGCCACTTTTACGTACCATTACATTTGTCTAATACAAAGAGCGATACTTGTCATGAAACCCCCAAAAATGAATTTGATGATCACCACCATTTCCAACAACCCCATTTACAGGACCAACCAACTCCTCGTCATATTGTCGAAAGAAAGAGAAAAGAAAATTTAAAAGAAAAGAAAAAAATTAATATAAGGAGAGTCACCTTTAGTTTAAAGATATCTCTTTTTGTGATGATGGATGGATGTTCATGGCGATCTCCAATTTTGTAAGCCAATGTCATTATGTTTCCTTGAAGGGCCTGAAGCTGGGATTGGGAAATGTCTAGGCAAGAAGCCGAAGAAGTGACCATTGTACTTGGAATTTGGTTTCAAGCTGAACACGTTTGTGGTTCTTGATCCATGGCAATGGCCAATGATGAAGATGAATAACATCAAGAACCAAACGAGTAGAATTAGATGTCTTGTGCACAACCCCATCATGCAAAAACTAGAGAGAAAGCGAAAGAGATAGAGAGATTTGTGTGGATGGAAGTTGTCTGCTTTTCAGGTTTTTGATGAGGAAAAGGTGGTGATGAAGAAACTGCAAAGTTCTGAATATGCAGAATCGAAATCGTGTGCGTGTAATGGATTGAAGTTCTGGGTTGAGTTTGATGAGTTTAGTAATGGGATTTTTTGAGAGAAAGTAAGAGAAAGAGAGAGAGAAGGAGAGCAAACTTTTAAAAGAGAAATCAGATGCTTCTACAAGTAATAGCAATGTCGGAAGCAGAAAGTTGTAAAGCTTTAGAAAAAGCTTTTTTTGAAAGGGTCTAACTTCGAATACTAAGAAATTAAATGGAGGATAAGAAGAAAAAAGGATTTTCCCTTTGTCAATTTTCATATAAAAAAAAAAAAAAAAAGGAGAGATCAAAAGAAGAGATAAAGAAAGTAAGAAGAGAGAAGGGAAAGGACTGCTACGGGTGTGTTTGTGAAATGTCACCATTTGTTGTGGTTCGGTGAGCGTTTGGACCCACTCAGAATTAATGGCCGACTACAAGGAAGGAAAGGAATTGCTACTGTTGTTCTGGACACCTAAAGCAGGATAACTTGTCCCTTTGCCAACCCCTCTTTTGTAGCTCTTCATGTTGATTTGACGCTGTCTTTGAAATTATTATTATGATATCGTATTATAATCACTAGTAGCCCTGCCCCTTAGCCTTTCTACTCTGTGCACTGTCTACCCCTTATCTCATGCCCTAATTTAAGGCACAACCCAGGAAGTGAAGGATGTGCACCAACAGTAACTAAACAATTCCTATACATATCTCTTCTCCTACCTTTTATGTTTTATATATAATATATCTTAGACTCGAGAGTAGAGTAGTAGTCAGAACGTACTGCTACTACTACAAGTCTACAACCACTCCTCCTCCTGCAACGGATCTGATCAATCTTCTCTTTCATCTATCACTCCTTGGCTTTTCATATTTTTTTCATCATTTTACTGTTTCTCGTTTCTAGAGAGATTCAATACAATACAATACAATACAAATAGTGGAGAAAGAAAGCTTAGTCCGTGCTTAGCTTGGTCATGTCCTATCCTATCCATCGTTCAATGAGACTAGGAATTGGAGAGATTTTTTATCTCTTTCATTCATTTATGGGGGCTTGTTTCTTTGTCGGATGAGTATTAAATATTAATGGCCAAATTTTGAAAATTTACCGAAATTAAGGGAATAGTCTTGAAAATTTATATAACATAAGCACAAATCAGTAACTTAATAGTTTAACAGCGAAAAAAATATATATCGAGCTACGAATTGTAAAAATTGAAAAAAAAATTCAAATTAGCGATTTATAATTACGACTATTATAGAATGAAAATATTAAATTAAATATATGTGTACAAATTTAAGTTCTTAAAAAAGTGTTAAATTTAATAATAATATTTTTTTCAATTAATTAATCGCTATTAGAGTATACTGTTATGTTTATGGTAAAACTAAAAATAAGTTTGCATATTTGACTCTACCTTGCTACACGTGAGAAAATCAAGGCTTCTTAGGATTGAATGTATAGCGGTTAACATTTGGGGCGAATGGAAATGGACCCTATTTAGCTAACATGTCGGCCAATGGCGCCTGTATATTGAAGGTTGAATTAATTACATATCCAAATTTTCTATGAAGTATTAAAGTTCAATTTGGAAAAAAAAAAAAATATATATATATATATATATATAGAAACAGTAGTCATCTCATCGGTCTTTACTTTTCCGCAATTAATTAATCGCTTCCCGGCACCAAACACAAGAGAACTAAGTGCTTGGACTGTCAGATAGACCCATGCCCCTGCACCTTCGACTTTGAAATGTATGACCAAATCATGTTCATTTAATTGCCCATTTGATTTGTTTCTAAAACCTCAACTTGAAGGCGAGGCCCAGGCACCCCCCCACCCCTTTGCTTCGTTCATGTACTTCAATTCAATCCCTGCCACTGCCTGATGTGATGCCTCTTCTTTAATTCATTAGCTGACGTAGAGTTGTACGTAACCCTTACATAATTTGGTTGCTGGGCTACTTATAAAATGTATCAGACGACGTTATAATTAACTTTTTATTATAAACTCTAATTGAACTTAGCTCGAAATCGCACTTACCACCCTAGTTTTCATTTGCATTGTTTGGCCCTTTTTAGTATTGATATTGCTTCACTTATAGCCGATAAAACGAAGCAAGTTTTCACTGACATTCACTTAATTACTTTTAATCAAAAGTTGGGTACAATAATGGTCAAAATATGACTTATCACTTGCATTTTACTGGCACCAACCATGCATAAAATGTTATAAAACGTAAAAAGGAGAAACATGTGATTTTGTGAAAAAAGTGATCTCATAAAGTCTTAAAAAGAAAATAATAAATATTTTTAACCGTTAAAAAGAATATATATATATATATATATATATATATATATATGTATGTTCTTTGTATAGTTTTAGAATCGATAGCTAGTCTCGCTTTAATCATTCAAATAAAGCTCCACTTTAAACGAAATTCTGTCTAGATTTTGAATTCACCATATCTCAATGTTTTCAAGATCATTGAATGTGAAACTTATGAAATTCACCAAACTATCAAAGAATTAATATTGTTCATTAATCAATTGAATAGACTAAAAATTAAAAATTTAAATGTTATGATCCTAATATGACAACTTGACAATTTGACAGTGCACCTTTTACTATTAAACACCAATCTTTAATAATTCAAAAGTCTAAAAAGGCGCATCAAACTGTCAAGCTTTGAATACCCATGGCAAAAATATTTATGAGTGTTGAATGATGTGGTTATAGTATCTAAATTTTCAATATGTGAATTATATTCAACAAATACTCTTAATTTGATTTTTTTTTTAATTCCACCGAACATATATATATACACCTTGAATGGACATTGAAGTGAAAGTTTTGATTGACCATTAGATATTGATAATTTTGAATATCTTATATATGATCCCTAAAGTGTGCCAAGATTGGCCCCTAAAGTGTGCCAAGATTGGCCCATTGATTCGAAATAGAGCTAAGATTAGACCCATTTGATGTTTCTGAATTGAAGTTAGAAATATACAACATGTTGTGCATCACATGTTTCTCCTTCTTTCTGAGCTTTGGTGATCTGTAAATGATGCAGTCTTGATAGAAATACTGAAAAATGCACAATCATTATCTTTTCTTAGGAGGAGAGATATGAAAGACGCTTCATCAGCCGGAGTTGTCTATAGAAATTAAGGTGAATCTATGCATGGAAACAGAGGCTAGTTTGCCGTATAGCTACAATATAAAGTAAAATTTCCAGCTAATCTCCTCAATTTTGATGATGCTACAATATTTTTATGCATAAAACTTGCAAATTATCTACCTGTCAAAACAGCTTAGAAATTAAATTCAGCTAGCTGGATTCATAGATGTCCAAAATTTTGCTTTCAGAGCTCACATTATTGATCCTTCTTCTTTTTTTTTTTTTTTGTTTTGCCCATGAAAGTGGAAGAATAATTTTTATCATAATTTTTAATTCAATATTTTTTGCATCAAGAGTGCTTTCTTCTTACTTTGAATTCAGTCTGAAATCGATTGGTGATTAACTAGAAAGCTTCTCTGCTCCTTTCATCTTCAAAGGCACCTAAAAAAAGGGAGCATGGGACTATATGAAATTGTTTGGTGATAACACAAAGCCTAGAAAATCTTTAATTTACATTGATTGCTCGAACCATGCAAAATAATTAAACTCTTTCTATATCTTCTATACTATATGATTCTATAATTCTGATGCACCAAACCTAATTTCGTTTCTCATAAACTTAGAATATATTGAACTATATATATTATATGATGCTAATCTTATGAAAAAATAAATAAATAAAATCTTTCAACTATATATTTGCTTATGCATGGGATTCCCCTTCCACCACAACCGGCCCCCGCCCCCCCGGCAGGCCACACCACCACCCCCACCCCAACCCAAAAAAAGAAGACATGCATGCTCATATTCCACGAAGTGGGACTTCATGATATGTTATTATAATTCAAAAGATTTACCTTACTAAATTTACTTAACATGTTAATGATGCTGTTAACTGACCATTTGAATCTGTATATAAATATAAGTTACCATAAGAATTTAAACTATATGATAAAACTACATGTTAAATATTAATCTTCATACTGCCACACAGGAAAATTTGACAAAAAGGACAAATAATATACGTAAATATTTATCTAAAAATAAAGCTCATAAAACTCTCTCTCAAGGTTTGTCAGAACTCAAAATCTCACACAAATCATTTATGATTTTCATATTTTGTTAAATTTTGATATATTTTTATGGGTAATCTTACTGTATACTTTAAAGATACATATTAAGTACTCAAAAATTGTATAAATTCTTTTAAAGATTGTAAAAATTTCTTCAAAAATTATAAATTCTCTTGAAGACTATGCAAAAATCATTAAATACACAAATTTTAAATAAATATACACAATTTTCAATGGCTTAATATGTAAATTTAGAACACGAGTTAATTAAGGCTATCCTATTTTAATTACTATTTTACCCTTTTACCAATAATTCTAATGATAATGAATTTGAGTTACCACATGAAATGTGTACAATGATAGTACGTGAAATTAGGTAAAGCTAAAAGAAGATATATGATATTTATCCTTAAATTAAATTAGATTAATATATTTATTTTAAAAATCAATCATGAAATATAATTGTAAGTAGACAAATTCAATTGATGTAGACAAAAAGTTTTTTTCCCCAAAATTTACCCAAAAGTTTTCACCAAAATAAATGAAGGGTAAAAATGAGCCATTCATCGTAGGAGACTATACACAAAAAAAGAGCAAGCACTCCATGGAGGTAGATAGAGAGGAGGCGGGTCAGATTGATATTTGCAGGGCTGCACCTGCTATTGACCAGGTGACAGGACAAAGTTTTCTAGGAAAACTATTTGAATGATGATGGACCCCACCCTACAATCTGCTCATTTTCAGCCTTTTGATTTGGCTGTCACTGTGAAACCTCTCCTACCTAACCCCACCCAACCACCAACTCTGCTGTTCATCCCTTCATCTTACCATGGCTGGTTGGTTGCCCCTATTACAGTACCGATACAGGCCGGTACGGTTCTGTCCTGGGAACATTTGATTGTCTCTCGTTGGGATCACTCACAGCCCTTGGATTACAATCAAAGAATTGAGATTGATTTTAGTTTTTCCCGTATTGGAATTGGATTAAACTGAAGATTCGAAAAAGAAGTATAACCTACGGGAATTTCATTAAAAAAAAAAAGTTATAAAATAGTCATTGGTTTTAAAATTTATGCTCATTTCTCAAACTTTATGAAAAAATATCGGTCGCGTTCCATACACCCGTCCGGTGTATATATATATTTTGTATTGAAATTGGATCGATAACGAAGGAGCAACTTATTATTGATTGATTTTAATTTGTGAATTAAAATATATAAAGAGATGTAATATATTATTTAAGGTAATTAGTTTAATAATATTATCATAGAAGTATCATCCTCTATTTCTCTTAAATTGTGTAATGAAGAGTTTGGGATAAAGTTAAAACAATCATCCTTCAGTTACTGTAATTGATCGTATATCATAGGCTCCTATTATTATAAAGTGATGAATTACCATTTTTTCTAATAGCAGTAATAATACATTAAATAATTTAAAAAATAATTGAGTAAAAATGAAAATACATTATTTTAATTTTTAAGGTCTTTATCAACCTTCAAATCTAGATCAAATTAATGGTGATTAATTATCTAAATTTAAGTTGAAATAAAATAAAACCTATTACAATATAATTGGATCAATATAATTATTGATCTGAATTCTATAATTATGTACGGGATTAGGTTAGTTTTGATTAGGTTGAATTTGATTTATAAAAAAAAAGGTCAAATTGATTGATTTTTTAAAAGCATTGATATGATAATAAATGATGACTAATGAAGGATATAGTACGGTAAGGTACAACCGGCCTAGGCTAGGAAGGCCTTTACAGGTTGTCTTTGTCTGGGTTTGACTGTTGACCTGGTCCCCACTGCTATTATCTTTCCTACTCAAGGGCTGGGACCCCTTCATCCCATGCGTTTCACCTTACCAAGATAGACTTGACGACACAGGATAATATGGGCCCAATTGGAAATTCGATAACATGGCAAAGCCCACGTAATGGTCCCAACATAATCAATCCCTCTACCAAGGCCCACTTTGTCGTAAGTAAAAAAATTTCCTTTTTGAATTAAAAAAAAAAGAGCGAGTTTGGAAATGTTTTTGAAAAGCAAACTATTAAAACACTCCCTAAATACAATATTGAGATGTAAAGTTTGTTTTTTGGATTGTATTTTATAATTATTTTAGTTTATATTTGACTAAATTCGTATTTATTTTTAGTAGTTATTATAAAAACAATTATTACGTCAAATTTTAGATGGTAGAGGATCTAAATTTGTTAATAAGAAGTTTATAAATATTTCAAATTGAGTTGTGCGGTTTCTAAACTTCTAATTTCATATTGCTTTTTATTTAAAAGTCTTTTTTAGATTTTTCCAAACAAAACATAAGAAAATTAATGATATTAAAAACTTACAACAAGATAATGATTACTGTATATGTCTTAAAATAACCTAAAATTTGGGTACCAACATATTTATGAAATCAATCAGTGAAACGTATATGGAGTTGATTGAGCCAAACTATCTCACAATAATTAAAGCAATTAAATTGTGATCGATTTCTGATATATTAACAATAATTTCAGAGCAACCAATAAGCATGGTTGTGGTGCTCTATTAATTTATATTGATACCCAATACACGTCTGTTATGTATATTAATGATAAAAGTTTCTCATCGATCGATGGTGTCTTGCAACTTACATTTTCAATCATGTTCATTATGTATCAATTAATGCTTTCAATTTGAGAACGTGCAAGCAAAGGATCAGTTTGTTTGAAGTTTGAAATTTCTTGTATATTTCCCAAATTTGTTTGAAGATCATATGCTTTATTAAAACGTTTTTGAAAATTGAGAAATCCGTTTCACAAAAGACTGATCTCAGAAATAATAATATATCCATCTACCCTTTTGTTTGTTTCGATCACTTCAAGTAGTGTTTATTGAAATAAATCGTTTTAGAGTAAAACTTATAAAAATAGATTTTTTATTAAAAAGTTAGTAGTTGTTTGATGGAGTAAATATAGAAGCACTTATTATAATTAAATTACTAAAATAGAGTTTTATTACAAGGAAAAAAATAAAGTCAAATATTTGAAATAAAATATAAGCATCTTTGACAATTTAAAACTTTAAAAAAGCTAAAAAAAATGTTTCTCTTAAAAACCTTAATTCTCGGTACGTCTCCCAAAAGATATATAATAGTTTTTTTAATCCTCTACGAGATCTTCTTACGTGACAATCAAATGATACAAAATAAAATTAAAAGAACTTTTAATATTAAAAAAGCTTTATAAACTAACAGAAAAACCCAAACAAACGCGTTCCAAAACTAAGGGATCTATTTAAAAGTAATCCAAAGCACTACTATGATTTTTTTTTTGACACTTATTCTTTTTTGCTACCGGGTCACTAACGTTTAACAATTTTTTTGGACACATCCAATGTGAAGTGGTAGCGTTTAGAAAATTTTCTTTAAAAAAATCAATATTAAATTATTAATTTATCAATCAAAAGAGTCATGATATCTAAATTTTTAACGAATCCTCTAATTTAGGTCAAAAATGAATTGGTTGGTGTGATAAACACGTTGGCCGTTCAATATGAACCTCTAGTCAAATCGTATTGGGCAATTTGACTAAGAATAAGAAGCCAAGTCAATGATGCTTTAGCAAAACTGTCTTCAATTTGAGTTTGAGAACGGCTCTATATTATTTGAGCTAACTAATGCAAATAAATTAAAAAAGATTGGAGTGATTTGTGATCCGTTCATTGACTATAAAACTCGAATATTATTTGAATGCATTAATTCTTTTAACTGCTTAGTAATTCGTGGAGAAGAATTAAAATCACACGCCAACCAATTGTGCCGTAAAGAGTGTTTGTTAAAAGTCTTTTAGAACGGGAAACTATTAACTATGCCATTAAAAAATTGGAAAATATCAAACAATCTTTTGTTTTTAAATCAAATATATGAATTCTCTAGTTTAGAAATTATATCTTACCTTTCTTCTCAAACCACCAAAAAAATTTTTTACATGGGAACATTTGAGATAAGTTTGAACAAAACGTTAAAAGGAATAAATATATTATTTTTAATCAAGTTGATTGTCAAATTTGAAAGGGATTTCATAGCAAGTAACATATGAGAGATTATTCAAAATTAAGATTACATCATTTACGATAAGAAATTTAAGACGTTTTTTTGAATTATGTAATATATATATATATATAAATTATCTTATAAATTGTTAAGTAATCATTGAACCCAAAAATTTGAACCAATAGAAATGGATTCGATATTGATATATATTTGACGAATTTGAGTCTAATATAAATAACACTGGTCTACACATGCCTTGCACGAGAGTTTGTGCGTCTTGTTTTAAGTCAAAAAGTTTTATCCAACTTTATTTAACTATAAAATGTGTAAGTACCTAAAATTATTAAGAGGTCAAACTTACTTTTCAGAATTTAGAAAATTTGAAGAAAATTCACGAGCTGCAATCAAGTCAACAAATAAGGCAAATGCCGAATGGGTGTTCATGTATAAGTTTCCACTTTGAAGTCAGAATCTTATCGCATAGTTTGCAATATTGCTTTATACATCACCGAACTTTTGGACTTCTAAATTATTCTCAAAGATATTTTACACATTTTCTTCTCCAATGTTGTAAATTGATACTTGAGCTGCCTAGTTTCATGATTATCATTGGTCATGCCGATAATAAGAATATGTTTCACGCGATTATATATATGAAATCATCTTTTATAATTTTGACCTACAGATGAAGGATGTATACATCTCAACCCAATTTTTTTTTATTGACTCATTCACTCAATAAATCGATATGCCAGAGTGTTGGGTCTCACACATGCATGAAGGTGAGGATTGATGAAGACTACAAAGTGTCACATGCAATGCAATATATCAAATATAGATCAAGATGTGATAATGATCTTTATCATTATTTAATCGATAGTAAAACTCTAAATGTGTTTTAACAAATTAAAAATTTAAATTGATTGACGAATACCTAATATCAAGATATTAGATGCACTTCCTCTTCGCTTACTTGTAATAAAAGAAATTGTTACTTAAAAATAGAAATCTTATCTCCAGAATATTTAATGTTATTATTATGATTTATGAGTGTTCCAATTGTACAAATTGGCCTTTAAATTGAAGTTAGGAAAACAATCAAAATTTGACTTTGAAAATGTTTAAGCAAGCAAGCAAATTGCCGTGTAGAAGCAGAGCACCAAATGGCCCGTTTTAAGTGTGGCGTTAGGTTGGTCAATGATTTTGAATAATAATCAATTAATTAATTGTTACAATCAAATGATTCAATTTTCAAAGCCGTAATGTACACTCGTGTCTTTATCATACAAAAATCTTCTACCTGCTAGTGGCTTCATGTCATGTCATGCGATAGCTTTATTATAACTGATACTTTTACCCGCTTTTGACTATCTCATTTCATATATTAATCCTCTTTCTTTTTTTTGTTTTAATATAGATATATATTTTCTACTATTTTAGAGATATTAATATTGGTTTATACTAAATATATTGTGATCAATGTGTTTGTCTTAGAATTATTTGGATTTAAGTTTAGCCTACCCGAGCTTTTAAGAGTGTCAAAAATATTCCTTAGTTTATCTCAATTAAATTCTTATCCTCAAATGATAATTAAGAAAATTTGTTACAGAATGTAAAACTAAAAATTTGGAGGATAAATAAGTTTTCTTATTGCTCAATAACAGAAGATAAAATAAAAATTATTAATTTGTATCGTTAATATTGTATCAATTTTGCAAATAAATCAATGATGCTGTGGATTGGGAAAAAGAATATTATACTCTGCTGAGATGGGAAAATGATTACAAGTGCAAATGCAATAGTAAGAGCCTTATAATGCCACTATGAGGAGAACCATTAATAATGGGAAAAAGTAATTGAAAATGGATACGGCCATCATTATCTACAATTAATATTATTACAACCAAAATTATGATTAAAGAGTGGACACTAAGTTATCTAATTGGATGAAATTAATTGATTATTGTTAACAATTTGGTGGAACCAATATACCACAAATTGAAATGTTACTCCCAATACTAATAATACAGTCCTGCATGTTAATTTACAGATAAGGGAATTAAAAAAAAATAATTATGAAAGGTTGACATCAAATTAAGAGAATTTTGCACTTTCTTGATCAAGAAAAAGCCCTCAATTTAGTTGCTAATGGAAATTATCTCATAATGGTGGAGATTTTATCCTTTACTATTACTCATTAATCATTAAACCATTTATTTTGGTTTTTTAAATTATTTTTCAAGGTAGAATATTGATATTCGAGTTCTTGATAAAGAAAAATGATTATTAAGACATAAAAGAGAAATGTTTCGGCTCTTCCGAGGGTAAAAGAATAATGGAAATGCACATGGACGATGGATTAACGGATTATCAATAAAGTTAATTGAAAATTAATGATATCAACTTTCGTAAAGGGCGCTCGTTAATTTATGAAATCGATAATATTGCTGAGTTTTTCATAAAGTAAAAGAGTAATAATTGAATAACCAAGAAAAGGATAAAAAAAAAAACATCGATGTAATCAATACTATGAAATAATGTCACTATTATGTATATAGAGAAAAAAATGATAATAATCTCACAAAATGATTTTGAATGTAATATCTTAAACCAAATAAAAATTAATCTATCGATACATTTTCAATATCTACGAATTGATCTAACATGCATATAATATGATAAATTAATTAAACAAATAAGAGATATTAAAATATCATAGATAAAATTTTCTAATTAGAAATGCTATTGAATGATCTATTTTTCTATCATGGAGTTAAATAAGGTAAATGACTGAATTTCCAATAGAAGGATAGTTTTAATATACACACGAGATTTATTATAAAATGAATTGCAACTGCATTAAATAGTTAATAAAACTCAATTTATTCAGTAAAATTAATATATTTAAAATTAAAATGATATTATAATTATCTTTAATCATGTAATTTTTAAATTATTCAATAAAAATTATTTATATAAATAGTACAAGATAATCTTAACATATAAGATATGTTTTTAGAGAAAACCTTAACACCTTGAAGACGATAAATTCCCTCAAATATTATAAAGTTTTCCAAAAATTATATTAATATAAAATTTTAAGTAAATTTATATAATTTTTAAGATGTTAATATGTTTTTTAGGGTACACATTAATGTTATATTATATATATGACACAAATTTATAAGAAACTATATTTCATTATAAATTTTTTACATAATCTATTGGCATAAATTTTCGATTTTAAGTTTACTATATTTAATAGATGAGACTGAAAGTACAAAAGATATATTTAATTAAATCAACTCATCAATAATCTTAAACTGTTGAATTTTATAGATAATAATATCATATAAATTCATTTAAAATTTATATATTTAATATCTTTTATATAGTTTTTTATAACACAATTTTTGAAAAATTTACAATGTTTAAAAAAATCTGTACAATCGTCAACAAAATATTTACAAAATTTTCGAAGGCTTATCGCGTGTTTCAGGGCACACATTTTATATATATAAAAGTGGATTACGGATATAGGAAAGTGTGATTCAATGTAGGGATCACGACTATTACAGACAATCTTTTTGTAGCAAACCAAGGCATGCAGACACAAGTTCAAAGTTTTTAAGTACAGTGTACAAACAGATAAGTTACAGTTACACTGGACTTTTCTCTTGCCGTTTCCCTGCAATCGATGGCGGTGGTGGTGCTGCAATCACTGGTGATACACTTTCGGTGCAATTCATTCATCATCATTATTGATTATTAGTATTTATTGTTTATTTATTATTATATTTACCAATACAATCACAATGATGTCTCTGATCCCAATATAAATCTATCTAGCTATCATCATCCATGCTTCACATTCACCTAGCAACCGCACGCTGCCTATCACTAATCCCTGTATATTTCTTTCTTTCTACTTTTTTGCTTTTCTTTTTCAATCAATCTCTAGGCCTTCCTTAACACTCGTTTTCTTCTGCAATGAAAGTGAAGTGTTTATACAATAAAGGGTAGTTTTACGAAACAAACTCTATTCAAAATTTTCAAAATAAACATGGGCCTAATGATCTTCTAACGCTAATGGACGTTTCTCCCAAAAAAAAAAAAAAAAACAAAAAATGATTCATAAAAACACCCATGAATTTAAATTCTTATGTATAAAATTTTTCTAGTAATGATGTCTTGAAAATTATTTAAATGAATTGATTTGGCACATATATAGTGATGGATTTATGGGTCCACACGTGGCTTATAATTAGTGGAAAATCTCTCATGATGGCTTTAAGCATTAGTGGTGGAGCATTCCAATCCAACAATTCATGTCCATTTATTATAAATATGATCATTTTTACGAGCTTGATTCTTGTAACTTAAGAAATACTTTAATGACAAGTAACTTGAATGAGTTACTTTTAAGTTTTAGCTTTTTATTTTTATTTTCTTCTAATGCTGTCTCTAGAATGAGATTTACATTCTTGTAGTATTAGTTTTTAACGATGTTTAGATTTAAGTTTTAAATAGATTTTTTTTAACTCTTAAGAAATTAAGCAAAAAACTCCTTACCTCCCCGAGATTTCACAAAAACAAACTTACACCCCTTCAAACATAAAGGTTTTTATGTTGCCCTTAATAGTGACAAAGGTATAATCATAATTTAAACCTTTTAAATATGTTTTTGAGAGTTTTATTATTATTATTATTATTATTATTATTGATGATAAAAAGGAGTGTAAATCTATTTTATCAAGTTTGAAAGAGATAAATGCTAATTTTCAGACTTTGGAGAAAATAAGTGCATTGCTTAAATAAGGAAAGCGAAATCTTTCTTTTATTTAATCGGGTAATGTTTCGTATACAATTAATTCATTCAACTAATTTTATAATAATTGATATAACAATTACTTATTATATAAGATTACGACAATCTTAACTTGTGCCATAAATGCATATATTATACCCTTAAAAATTGTGTAGATTCATTTTAAAATTTATATATTTAATTGCTTTTATATCATTTTTTAGAGAATTTACAATTTAAAAAAAATTATACGATCTTCAAGAGAATTTATATAATTTTTTAAGATTTAACACGTGTTTTTGAGATATATGTTAAGACTACTTATAAGATTATATTACATCAAATTATAGAGATTTGATTGATTGATGTATATAGTTAATATAATCTTAATTAAATCAGCTAAAAGTAAAAAAAGATAGTGATGTAATAAATGAATAAAAATGAAAGGGATGTAAGGAATAAGGGGGAAAGACTTTTTGTTATATAGCATATTGATGTCACTTATACTTGAAAAATACCAATCTTAAATCCCTTCCCTCCCTCGTCAAAGATTTGATTAAAGTTACACCTGCCCTGCCTCTTTTAAATTTCATCTACATCTTGCGGATTAATTTTTATTTATTTATTTATATTAAATTCTAATTAATTAATTAATTAATAATGGAATCTGATCTTTAGAACCCTATTCCTTTCTTTTTGAATTTCTCGACTAACATTTATATAATTGTTTATAAACCTTTAGACTATGTACATCAGATTTCGACAGTATTATAATTCGTGGACATAACATGTCGGAGTTTTACCTATTTCTTTTATTAAATGTTACATTATTGTAATTTACAATTTTTTTACATTAATTTATCATAATAAGCTTAAAATATTACAAATTTGAACTTACATTAACATGTTGAAATTGATAAACAATGAATAATGCTATAATTATATTTAAGGAAATAAATTCAATAAGCTTTTATCTATTTTAATTACCATTTTAGCTTCTTACTATATTGAGCTAGCTACTCATTGAGAGATCATTAACAACTTATACCATGGAGATTAATTTTTTAAAAACAAAATTAAAAGTAAGGGTTTATGCAGCATAATTATCTTAAAAGTCTTAACATATATATTAGCTAAGAGATTTAACAAAATAAATCTTCAAAATTAATTTATATATAATTTCATTAAATAATTTTGTTTTTATTGAGTTTTTATTTTCAAAATTTGATAAAGATATATGATTACTCTTTAATTTTTTTAATTTTAAAAATGATACATAATCGATATTGATTTAAATACAAATTATAAATGTACATTTTTAGAAACAATTTTCTAAAAACAAAAACAAACACTTGCATGATAATAACCGATTTTCTTGACAAAAAATATTAAAAAATATTGTAAGAAAAAAAAAGAGAAACCGAAGTAAAACAAAAGTTTTATATTCCAACCCAGAAAAAAAATTATAACGCAAATAAATTAAAATTAAAACAAAAAGGTTGGGGAAGAAACAGACAGAAGTGGAGCAGCATTATCAAAAAAGCAAAACCGGGAATAAGGCTGGTCCGCTTCCGAGAAATATATATAATAATACTCAAAAATAAAAATTTTCTTCTAAATACCTAAATAAAATAAAATAAAATAATTAATGAAGCCCCTTCCACAAATCAAAAGTCCTCTCTTCTCTTCTGTATCTTGAACGTACACAAAGTGATGCAACAAGACCGACCAACCGAACCCTCTGTGGAACCCATCCCATTAAAATTTGTTTTTTTTTCTTTCTCCTTGCTCCCTGGACCCCACATCCCACGTTCCCCTCCTTCTTATGCGCATTTATTATCCAAAATTAGTCCTTACGCCCCTCGCTCGTGTAAACCCAATTCTCACATCTCAACCCTCCCTTCATTCATCTGTGAAGTTTTTATTATCATCCGACAGCTGCGATTCCGTTACGTAAAATGCAAAGTGTATGATTCCCCCACGCAAACAAGAAAAAAAATTTAGAAATAAATTCATAGTTTGACCAAAGACCGAAACCAAAGTGCGAGAATATTATAAAAACGAAAAAGAAAAAGGTGACGTAAGCAAACCTTTGACTCTTTTTTTTTTTTCCTTCTGTTTTTTTCTCTTTCTTCTTTAAACCCACCACCACTCTCTGCTGCATCTTCACTTGTTGCTTCCTGTTCCTTTTTTATTTTTTAGTTGTTGAATTTTCCCTCAGTTTCTCGCTGGATTTTCCACCCTGCCAAACGGAGCAAAGGAGGAAGAAAAAAAAATGGTTAGGGATGACTTGTACATTACGATTCCTAATTTCTTCAGGTGTCCGATATCTTTAGACGTGATGAAATCACCTGTGAGCCTCTCCACGGGCGTTACATACGACCGAGCCAGCATCCAACGGTGGCTGGAAAGCGGGAACAACACGTGTCCAGCGACCATGCAGGTGCTTCAGAGCAAGGAATTTGTCCCCAACCGTACGTTACAACGTCTCATCCAGATCTGGTCAGACTCAGTCCAGCACCGCCGTGTCGACTCGCCGGACTCGGCTAACTCGGACTCCATCATCTCTCAGGATCAAGTCAAGAACATCGTCAAAGTTACCGACATTAAACACGAGGATTTCGTGGATAACTTGTCGAAGATTATGGCCTTCGCCAGAGAATCCGACGAGAACAAGAAGTTTCTGGCGAAACTGGACGGATTAGTCGTGATGCTGGTTGAGATTTTGAGTAATGTTAAGGATGTGAATCTTTTAGAGAACGTAGTTAGGGTTTTGGAATTGATTATGAGCAAACTTGAAGATCAACAATTGCTCATGAATTTGATGTTGAAGAGAGATCAAGATAAAGATACGTTGAGTTCACTCCTCCTCGTTTTGAAACAACGAGAACATGTGGAATCAAGAATTGAATGTTTGAGGATTCTCGAGTTCATCGCCTTAGACCCCGAATCCAAGGTCATGATCGCCGATAAGGAAGGATTATTACCGGAAATAATGAACGCATTAAGCAAGGACTCGGATCGGAAGTTGGTCGACGCGAGTTTGTCGTGTTTAATTTCGATCTCGGTAGCCAAACGAGTGAAATTGAGGTTGATAAACAATCACAAGGTGATCACGGAGGTGAGGAAACTGTTAACGGACACAAACGTCACCGTTTCCACAACGGAGAAGGCGCTGAAGCTGTTGGAGATGTTGTGCTCTTGCAAGCAAGGGAGGATGGAGATGTCTCAGGACTCGGCGCTGGTGCAAGCCATTGTTCAGAAGACGTTCAAGGTGTCAAGCGTGGCGACAGAGCACGCCGTGACGATACTGTGGAGCATGTGTTACCTGTTGAGAGATCAGAGGGCGCAGGAGGCGGTTACGAGTGGGAACGGATTGACGAAGATGTTGGTGCTGATGCAGAGCAATTGCTCGCCGGCTGTGCGGCAAATGAGCGCCGATTTAGTGAAGATTTTGAGGGTGAATTACAAGTCTCCTTGTCCTCCTAGTTATGATACAAAGGCCACTCATATCATGCCTTCCTGATTTGATTGATTGATATATAGATATAAAGATATATATATATTTTGCTCATCAAAGAAAAACAGTGTTGGATGATGCTTAGATGGGTTAGCTCAAAAGGGAAAGATGGAATTATAAATGTTTTTGTAAATCAAAAGGAAATTTTGTTAATTAGTTAATACAAGCACAGAATTCATTTCATTGCATTTCAACTTTCTTATACTTATCGCCTTCCCTTGATTACTCCTATTATTTTGTTATTTGATCGCTAATAATATTATCGATTTTTAAGTATGGGGTTTGCTTTGTAAAATTTGTGGGATGTTGTGAGAGTTGAAGGCAGAGAGAGATGTGCTCTTGAAGTATGAACAAGAACGGACAGAGCATTGTTTTTTGTGCTTTGAAAATCCAGTGGTATTGTCCGCAGTAGTATGAGTCAGCGGTGCCCAAGTGGTTGTCGAATCACAATCGGAAAAGAGTACAATATAACTTCACGCCTTCAAGTCCTCTCTGACTTTACCATTGGTAAGCACTGGATGATCAAAATTTTAACAACTTTGAAATACAAAACTTATATCAAGAAATATAATTTAATTATCATGATAATCAGGATTGATGAAAGAGATTTTGTTTATTATTGGTGTTGTTTTAATTAATAGAATTATTATTTTTTGTTTCGATTGGTGCTTGGTTTGCATGATTCTCTGTATGGGGCTGGAAGACTGAAACATGTAAGCATATGATGAATGAGATGTTAAAATTGAATATATCTTTGTAAACTATGTGCTTGTTGAGAAAACAATGAGCTGGAACACATGAATGCAATGAGTTGGTGATGAGTTAAGTTTCCATAATTGTTTAGTGCTAACATTGACCAAAGAGATTCCTTGGTTGGACTGGCAAAGAGCTTAGAGCCAGAGAGAGTAGTAGGCACACAGAAACTTTGGCAAGAGAACCCACTTTTGTTTTGATTAGTTAGGCACATATCATAAGCAAAACAAAGTGTGATTTAGAGAGACAAAGAGCCGCAAATACTGAAATTGGTTTGCTTTGATGAATATAATACAAGCTTTGTTTATCAATTAAAATTGTTTGGTTTTGGAGAAAAGAATGAAAAGGATAGGAATCTCAATCCCAAAAAGAATTGTGTTAAAAGGGGAAAAGTTATATAAGTTTGACCATTCCAATCCCTATGCATCACTCACATATACATGTATATAAAACTAGAAAGATTGGCCCTAAAAAAGGCACCATCTTTAATACATGAAAAAGAGTTCTTGAAAAGCACGGACTCACTCAATCCTTAGAGCTTAATTGCAAATATTAGTGATTTTTTTTAACCATTTGTTTTGTTTTGTTTTGTTTTGGTTTTAAGATCTTGAAAAAAGAGTTGGAGATTGGTTGCAAAATGCATACCAAAAGTAAGAGCGAAATGGGTTCTTCAAGCATTCTTAAGGCCACTTTACTTTTCCTTTTGCTTGTTCTCATTCTTTTTCCATTATATAGTAAACATTACATTACATGGTTGGTTTTGCATTTTTGGTAATTAAATTTTGTGCGGTTGGTAAGCACTAGAGTAATATACTAATAAATTATATTAACTTATACCGCAAGAGAATTGTTACTTTAACACGGAGATATAATATGTTACTAATTCCGTAACATTATTGAGTCCTTTCAATTATTAAATTGTTTAAAAGAAAGTTGAGAAAGTCTTTAGTAAATGATATGTCGATAACATGAGATAGTACCACATAAAATATTGCATTATTTAGGGTTAGAAATTTAAAGTTTTATGTTACAACTCTTTCATAACATTAAAAAAAAAAAAAAGATAACAACACTTGATTTGATTTAATGATTTTTAAGAGTGACAAGAATCCATAATTTATGAACTTTATTGATCCACCTACAAAACCACTCTCAAATGTTTCAAAAACGTGGAGGACACTTCGTAAGATCTTGATGTAACTGAATCACTATGTTTTAAGCCCCTCAACCAACTAGGCAACCTCTTTGGAGTAATTCCATCTTCCCTTTCGATCTATTAAAATTAAGAGGATGGTGGGTTTTAAGTGATAGTTTAAAAATATTTGGGCCCTTTCTTACTTATTGTAAGCGGTTTAATGATTGTTTTTGAAATATCGGGCGAGTTGCTGTGTATTCCCATAGCCAAGAGGGTTGAATGGTGATTAAATTTCCTTTATATATTAGCAAATTGTCATTTGTTTGGTGGTGGCGATGCTAATTATGAATCCATGGGGTAGATTGTTGGCTGAGAATGGACACATCTCACGTGACCTCTTTCTGTTAAATGATTGATTGGAATTTTGGATGTATTGAAGCAAAGTGAAACAAAGCAAATGCCAAAATGGGTTTTGGGATTTCTCTGTGGGGACTCTTAAAGCTTGTGCACAACAACAGCAACATCATCATCATCATCATCATCATCCTCACGGGTGAAACATGAGACCCATCTATATATAATCAGAAAAAGAGCAAATTGAAGTTGATGGAATGGACTTGGCTGATAATCGACTCCAATGGTCAAGGAACTTACGTACTTGATTGCTAAAGCCTTTCTCACTTTGTTAATAATATGTTGTTTCGTTTTTGTCTTTCATTCTGTATTTTGTAATGTCTATTCTAACAGGAACAAGGTTGTTGAGTTATATACTTTTATAATTTTATTAACCGTTGAATTTGTTAATTGTTATTGTATTAACAAGAAAACAATTTTTGATATAAATGAAATAAATCACCCTTAAATTTTTAAACATTGTTGGACCAAACCCTACCAAATCTTTCCCATCTATCCTATCTATGTTAAGTTCGCTAATTTCAATATCAAAAATCTCTTTATGTCATAAAAAGTTAGATGGATGATGATAAACATCAAATTAGTGATATGAAATGTCCAACTTGTGATACCAAATATATTGATTTATCAGATATGGTGGTAAGGTCTTAGATTATGAAAAATATTAGGTCATCGAATATTTTAAGAGTTTCGTTTTCTTCATTTTATGCATTTCAAACTTTTTAATAGAGTTATTAGTTTTTATCAATCTAAAGACTCAATTGATTCGGTAATTGACTGAGCTATGAAACCAACAAAATATTATAACCCAAACAGTGATAGTGACTTAAAACAACTTTACAAACCATTATTATAAGTTAGTATTACAAATAGTTTGTTCTATTAATTTGAATAGCAATGTATATTTATCTCTAAAACAATGTGGATGTATCACATTGCATGGACTTCGAATGAATATGCTGGTCCAATACTTTGAATTAAAAAATTTGGAGCGTCAAAGTGGAATTGGGTGCTTCGTTTGTGAAATAATGAAATGACTGGTTGTCTAATCAGGGGAATTAATTAATTAGTCATGAGAACAGAATCACCCCACCACTATACCATGCTTTTAACTTCCAAATCCACCTCACAAAACCCCTTTTATCTTCACTTTTCTTGGAAGATATTAAACAAAATCCACTTTGGATAGACATTCATTGATGACTAAGGAATAACACATCACTTTGATTAGACAAAAGCCCACCCAGACCCAGCAGCGCAGTACCCAGTAAACCACTTCTCTTTGAATCAATCAAATAAGTGAGTGAGCCATTGGAGGGGGAATATATAACATGATTATGTCCTTTGAAAATTGTCCTTTTGGGTCTAAGAAATGTCAATTAAATTATTATAATCAAATTGTAGTGTAGTACCAGCTCTATTGCATCTTATCCGTTTGTCTTGTATAATTTGTGTTGAAGAGAATTTTGCCATAATATGCCAAGTTAATAATACAAAATTCTTTCTATGTGTTGGATTTGTGGGGTCTCTCAATTGTGGGACTAAGCTTTATGCTCTTTTGACCCTTTTGTGCCTTAAATATGCATAGCTAGCCCAATGGGCTTTTTACTAAATTGGTCTTCTCAGCAACCTTCCTCAATTGCTGGAGATTTGGGCTGTGTTGGTGTTTGGTTTTTTAACTTTTGTAGGCTAGAAAGTAAAGTTTATGAGGAAGTTGATGTAATAGATTTGACAATGTAGTTGCTCATTTCTTCAATAGTAATACTATTCAGCCTGCATTTTTCATCTCATCATTAGACCACATTTTAAAATTAAATAAAGTCAAAATTGTAATAAAAATATAATACTTAGATAATTACTATTAAGTAGATTGACTTAAACAAAAACTCTTAATTTCTTCTTATAAATTTCTTATCTTTTTCCTCTATTAATCCTCTTTTACCGTATCAACTTCATCACTCTTTAAGTCATGGCAACTTCATCTTTCTCTCTGTTTTTAGTTTGTATGTGTATGTAGTATATTATACTCTTGGCACTTTTTTTTTTCTTTTTCAATACAATTCAGTTTTAGTTTCCCTCACAAACACCAAAACTAAGAAACTATTTGATCTATTGATTATTTTGTTTAAATGGATTAAGAGAATTCGACAAGAAAAGGTAAACATTTGATTAGTGTTAAACCCATAAAGTTTTTTTTAATAATTATTTCAACTTATGAATTGCAAAGTTTAAAAAAAGATAAAACTTTCAAACACCATTAAATATCAAATTATAATTTTATCAGAGATTAAAATGAAGAAAAAAAAAGCCATTAAAGTCAAATAAAACTTTATTTAAGATGATTAGGAATATAGTTAAGATTTAATATGGAATGTAATTAATGAGAAATTGTTTAAAAATATTTGAAATTACAATTAGATCCTTGTTAAATTAGAGATGAGATCTAATGATGAGATAAAAAATTGGGGCCGAATAAAATTACTTTTCCAATAAATTGTTTACTGCCTATTTGATAACACTTCTCACTCCACCAAAAGGCTTTTGTTAAAAGGCTAGCAATGTTTCACATATAAGATTACAAGCCAGCCCAGCTCTAGACTTTGTTTTCCATCTTTATAATTGATCTACTTTCAGTTTCAGATTACAAATAATTCCGTGTTTAAATCGGAAATGCGAACTCCTATGGAAATAGCTATGTGAGGACAGCTTAGATATTTACTACCAATATATTGCCGGGATTACATGAAGTATTAAAAGATGGGTTTTACGAATGTAAAGATGATGGTAACATAATCTAAAGATTTATTATTATTAGTTTACGATAGGATAATAGTACCGATCCAATAATAATGGTTAGATTGATTTGCCGGTTGATGCAATGATTGACTAAATAACTAAATTTAGATTATTCTTTACTGTTTACAAGATTGAATCTAAGACAACTAAGTTCATCGCTCATTCTCATTAGTCCTTCATCTCTTTACAATTTCTTTAATCATCATGGATTAATGAATGAATATCTCGTAGATTTCTCATTTGTTAATAAAAATTGTTCACCTAAAATGTGATTATTAATACTAGTCTCTAATGGTTACTAAAGATTCAATAATGCTCTTGACCTATTAATATATATATATAAAAGAATCCTCATCAATTATTTCTCTTCTAATTCTTATAATAAAAGGCATATGCATTTTTTGGATTTGACAACACGTTGACAAAATTGTAATAGTTAAATACTACCAACACATATAAATGTTTAGGTTTTACACAAATCATATGATATCCAGTCAATAAATATGTATCATATTACTATATATATGTGACATATTCAATTGGTAATATTATCTCATATTAATGCATATGCAAGCCGATCATGTTTTTTTTTGGTCTTGACCGATCATGTACATGAATGTGTACATTAACATGATACATCTTGTTGATCGGTTGTAATACATCAGTATAATAATATAAAATAATTTTAAAAGTAAACAAAAAAAAATGATATGAAATCACAACCTTTCTTATTTAATCATTCCGTCTTATCACCTCATGCAACAAGATTTATGTACTTAAATATACCATCCATTGTTCCCCTTCATGCTATGAAATAATATAATCATCTCATGAAATGACCACACTTCACTTCCTGTGATCAAAGATGGCCCTTGCTTATTCTCATTGCACAGCAAGCAATATGCATACAAATGGAAGAATTCTCAATCATCCTACAAAGCTTAAAAGCACAAGCTATACATATCTCTTCCACTCCAAAAGCTCTTCTGAGTCAACCAACCACTAACTAGCAAACGCTAGCTTATCTTATTACAATATAATGTAAGCTAAGTTATACATACAAAACAGCCTAGCAAGCTATAAATAAAATTTTTTTTTGAGAAAATGGGTACAAAAATAATTAACATTGATGTTGTCCTAGCGGCAATCATTTTATGGGTTTGAGAGAAATGCAAATAGATGAACCGTGGTGTGCCACACCCACTTCATCAAAACATTAAATATGAGGTCAAATTAGTGCAAATAATGTTGAAAAGCTGGCACGAAATCTTGAGATGGGGACACTTGACCGTCCATTATCAGCTTGACACGTCCACATCACTGTGCTACTTTTCATGTACAACTCTTCCTTTTTCGACGTTTTGTTAGGCTATATATCAAGCAAGCTCTCCTTAAGTTATTGAATGCCACGTGATTTATCTATTAATTATTAATTAATTTGCATTCCACGATTAAAGTCTTTGGTCTTAATCATAAACAAAACCCGGATTAGTTATTAATTTATTGCAAATTTAGACATTTTTCTTTTATGATTGATATAGTACATATTCGATGTCATCAATCTTCTATCCCACGACGCACATCAATTAATTAATCCAAATTCGTTCTTGCTTTTACTCGTATCAAAATATCAAATAGATTGTTTAATTTGGGATAATATATGTAAATGTGAACATGATTATATCATTTAATATCAATATTGAGAGGTGTTGGATAGTTCCAATTTACTTTTTTAATAAAAAAACTTTAACCCTTCTATATGAGATATAATCTAAAATATCATTCGTATAGTTTTTTTAAAAAAAGTTTTTCTAAAATTATGATTTCTCGTTGAAAATAAGATTTGTGTATAGAGGAACGTGGATCATGTCCATTGTTATTGGGAATTTAGCAACAGTGACCTTTGTGACCCCGATGCTGCGACTATCCATGAGTGGCTTTGAAAGTTTGAATTTTGTTGAGCCTCATGACAGGCCGGTGTCCATTAAATTTTGACTAGTTTGAAGATAGGGAGCCCCGTTCGTTAGAAATTAATTGAGTTGATATATTTGATCAACTTAATTTTGAACAACTTAGGTGGACTTATCATTGTTTGTAGTCCTTTAAAAAGTCAGCTTTCCACTGAATCCATTACAGTGGGATGGGTCGATGTTGAAACATGTCACTCATTTAGATTTAGCAATCGATGATCTCTTTTACGTTTGTTTCTAAGATTGATATAGCTTTATGATAGGTTTGTTTGAGTAGAACTTATGAAATTATAATTGCAACTTTAATAAAAAGTATATCACTGGAAAGCTCTTGACATTTAAAAAAAAAAATAGTTATGATGAGCCAAAAGAAATATGCATTTATTGTAATTTTGTTATTATCTATTTTCTCTTTTATAGCAAATTAATAAAAAACTGAGTCTAATTTTTATTGATTAATAGACATTCTTTAACATGTGAGCTAGATGAAAGACACATATAGAAATTACAGTATGACCTTGAGCATTGTTGAATTAATTAATTGTGTCATTACGTTGGTTCTGACAAATTAAAGGTTAATTATATTAAGATAATCTAATCTAATCCGTAAATTAGTAAGGCAATAAAAAATTAGTAGTTTTATATATAAAAACAAATCAAGTAGGTAAGCTTGATATATATGTTCACATGCCATCACCGATCTTCTCTTTAATTACTTGGATATAATTTAACTAATGAAGGATCTTCGTATCTCGAGATCACTCTTCATCATGCACTAACAAACGAAAATTAATCTCTTAATTAATCAACTAATTAAATTCTATATAGTTATATCGCCCCAAGTGACACATATGAATATGATCTCCACCAAGAAGAGAAGCTGGCTAAGCCCTTGGTGCCGGTGGGGCAAGCAAAGCAAATACAAGGAAAATTATGATATGAAGCATGAAAAGAAGGTTGAAAAGGTTTGGCTGTCAATGGGCCACTTCATGCACTCCCTTAAGAGGATGAGATAAGCACTTTGGAGAAAGCGCTTTTCCAAGTCAATATTCTAAGGAGAAGGGTCAGGTGGTGACTTGAAGTCTCCAAAGTTCAAGAATAAAGAAATGAAGAAACTAACAAGAAACTACGAAGAGAGCATGTGAGTGGGGTCGCATTTCAATCAATTTCACTAATAATAAACACAATCAAGCCCCTAGATTTGGTTAGCTAGCCATTCAGAATCATTGCCTAACGGTTTCAAAATAATTAAATATATCTATACAATAGGGTTTGTATCTCCCATGAATTGGTGTGTTTGTGCTTTAACCCTCTCTCTTGTGTGATTTATTTACATAATACAAATTATGTTTACAATCTATTTATATATATAAAAATATTATGCATCCGATTTTTCTTTCTAAGTTTTACATTCCGAGTGATATGATTTGATTGATGTATACGTTACATGTGAATGTTAATTTAATGTGGCCAGTGATGATACGGCTTTTTTCTTTTAAGTGATTATTACATCACTTGCGATAATAAATTTGAGGAGCATAGTGTTGTTATTCATTTATGAAATATAAGCAAAACGATATAATAAGGTCGATAAATAATATTTAAAAATAAATAAAAGATAATAGACGATGAGACAATCACATAACATCATTGTTACATATTATGTTAAATAGATTATAAAAATAAATTGTACGTACAATATTAGTCTTTAACTATTCTCTGATTCGTGAAAAATGATCATTTTTTCATTCCACTTTACTTATGGTATGATATGTAAGTTATAAATTTATTTAGCTTTGTCTTCCACCTCAAAATTCCCAGTACGTTGTTGTAAGTTATGGGAGTAATAAAAGATTAGCAAATGGACGATAATGTACAGGTGATTAAATATAAAATTAAGTTAGGCTATTGAAATTTACTTTTTATTTAAATTATTGACGCTAATCCACAACGGTTGATTCATGCCTTTGCTTAATATTAAGTTATGCCTTTGGTGGAAGTAAATGTTGCCAAAAAGTATTTTTCTCTGGTAGCCTCTATCTATAACAAGAATCTTGATGGTTAAAATTCATAACATAACTGAAGATATTAATTTTTTAGTATTAAAACGGAAGCTGATATTTTGAATTTGAAACAAATGCATTAATTGACCTTTTTATATAATATGAATATTGGGATAGGTGACGATTAAAAGAGGACTGCTTTAATACTCCGTCCCTGGGGTCGATTATATGTGTATAAAAAAATATTAACATTATTTTTTATTTTATATGTGATATGGTTATTGTAATAACTTAAAATTACATCATTTTCTGCGATTAAAATCTTATTTTATTAAAAGCCCTAAATTTGATTATACAAAACTATTAACTAAACTAGAAATGATGCGACATTAGCATGGAACATAATTTTAGAATGTTCTTTATAGTTTTGTTTTGGCTATGACTTCTATTTTTTTATTCATTCATTCTTTTTTCCTATGAATTGATTATATATGTTAATTTTGAATTTTAATATTGCTAAGATATTAATAATAATAATTATTATATATTTACACTAATTATTACTCGAAATTTTTCAATAACATGGTAAAGATGACTTTGTTCAAACTGGCATAGTTTTTCTCTTTATAGAGATTTTGAGGTTTTGTGTAGGAATACAGATGAAATTTATTTGATTAGGCCTTACATGAATTATATAAATTTTCTAATTCAATAAAACCCCGTAATGCCTTTATTAAAAAGAAAAAGTGTTTCCAACTAATATATACGCGTGTGTTAGCATGATTAATATGTAGATTAAGCAAATCAATGTACTGTGCGATTTTCGAGTATCTTCAATAATTTCGCTGTTTTTGTACAATTATCTACAAAGCAGATATGGGGTGGTGAAAGAAATCAAACAATACCTTTTTGCTTGGTATGGAAAGCAAGGGTGAAGCTACGGTCCACCTGTTGTACCGTACAACAGGTGGACGTTTACTTCTTTTGCTTTGTAGCAAAAGTTGTAATTACAACTTTTGCTACAAAATTACAAAAAATAACACCTGCTGTATGGTACAGCAGGTGTATTGTAGGCAGTCCCTTATCAGAGTACTAAGGATGCTCTCAAACTTCCTCTTCATTCTCCGATAGTGATCTTAAATCAAAACAATAAATCAATAAACAAATAAAATACTTACCATGTTTTGAAAAACAAAACTTAGCGTTTAAAGAATCATTCAACTCAACTAAACAAACTAAATTACTAGTACATGAGAAATTTGTTACCTCAGTCTTGGTAGCTAGGATCCGACACCTTCCAAATATTTAAATTATTCGTAGATCATACATAAATAATCACTTATAAAAATGGAATTATATAATACATCCGTACCATCTAAGACTAGGTAATAGAATTTATGTTGAGGCAAAAAGCAATGAAATTTGAAAGCATGCAGGGAATTAATTAGATTAGATAATGTAAAAGGCATAATAGGTATGTGTAGGAGTGTAATAAGGCATAACAAAAGGCTATAATCTATACGTCTAGAATTATTGATTCTAGACAGCAAAAGGGTGATGGGGATTACAAAAATCAGCGCGCACTTTTGGCTTTAAATGAGAGAAAATCGAGAGAAGATTGAGTGGAGATATGCCCCTAACAACTAGGGACCAATGGGTGCTTAGATGGTTAATTGGGTTTTTTTTTTTCTTTATCTTAATTCTCTATAATATGGCACATAAAAAGGTTCCATTATATTATATACTTCCATACAGCAAAATTATTTAATACATTGCATTTTGATTTGGCAATCACCAAACCAAACATGCCTATATTATATGCTCTCTCTCTCTTCCTCACTTTCTCCCTCTCGCTCTTTCTCTCATTTATATATATTTGTCAAAACATTAACTTTGTGAGGATTCGCTTTTTGTTGCTAAGGTTACAAGTCCTTTCACAAAGATAGATTCAGCCATATTCTTGTTCGAGGTTAGTTTTCCACTTCTCTTTTATATGAAAGTGTTTCAGATATTTGCAGAAAGTTTTTTGTTTTGTGTTACATGAGCATGGAACGAGTGAAAGAGCTAGCTAGGCAGCTAGAGATTCTATGTTAATGATTTTGTTTTTTATAGATACACATATATGCATGCCATGTGATGAATTTTTAGCATTTCGTTGTGAGTCTCCCTTTTGCGATTTGGCCCTGTTGTGTGTGTTCAGTTTTGTGAAAGAAAGTAGCACATATGTGGGTGGGACTATATCTGTCATCTAGGACTGCACAGCTAGTCTCTATGGTGAGATTAGCTCTCTTCCATCCTACCTTTTCCCTCTCTTTCATCTGTTTGTTTGCTGAGAAAAAGCAAAAGAAAGAGAAGAAAATCAATCACGTGAGTACGGAAAAATATTAGAGTTCTCTGTGTACAGGTAACTGGGGTCACCTCACCTTCTATTATCTTTCACCACTTTACCTCCTCTCATAAAATGCTAGCTGATTAGAGATGCAACAAAGTCGAATTATTAATTGATTGACATATCATTTCATTCTGCCAAAACCCATTTCGTTTTCAACTTTTCATTTAAAATTTTATATTTTAAACATAAGAAGACAGATTGGTTTTGGTAACAATCCTAACTATCATTTCTCTGCAAGTTTGTTTTTTCTTAACTGGGTTATGTAACTTTGTTTAGTATAAAAAAGTGATAGTTTAGACAAGTTATTTTTATCTTTAGAAAACAACAATTTATGGTTGAAACATTGCAAGAAGGAACATTGGTTTTGGTAAGAGTACTCATTAACTCTCATTTCTGTCCAAGTTCTTTCCATAACTGGGTTTTGTTCCGAATAAAAGAGTAACAAAATTTTGGCATTATTGGTTTTGGTAAAGCTCTTTCTTTGTGTCTTGATTTTTGCCCATTTCGAAAATGAGTCTTGGAATGCTCATTTCTCTCCAAGTTCCCCGGCACTATATAAGCTTGAGATCGCATTTCTAAATTTGCCCACCTCAATGGCAGCCTAAAAATATTATTATTAATGTAAAATCTGTAACATATTATGCTAATTGGTCTTATCGGCTACTCAAAAACAATATCAAGTTCACTATTTTTTGATTTTCACTTTCACTTTAGATCTTATTTATTGTACTTGTACCTTAGTGTACAATCATCATGTTTTCATATTTTATATCATACGTTAGGATAAAATTATTTATGTACATGGAAGTGACATAAAGGGTTAGCACTTAGCCCAATTGCCATAAAAATTACAAAAAATGTTAATGTTAGATCTCATCTCACACGCCCCTCTAGTGCACGTGTGGATCATAATCTCTTGGACAGATCAACCATATGCAATTGCCAGATAGATAGATTAGCTTCGTTGTACAATTTTTTATTTTTTGGGGTCGTAAATGTAATTAATTAGGATAATTTATATACAGAAGAGAAAGAGATCACATCATATAGCGAGACAAAAGCATTCCATTTAATTGGATCTTTATTCACTTTAGCCCAACATAGTGATCCAACCATAGAATTGTATTAGCTGCTAGAAAGTTGCAATTATTTGAAAGAGAAATTAGGCACAAACCCAACTTTCCTTTCCGTAAATCTTCAACTATTTTCCAAAATGTCTATTCTTCCATCTCCTTTTATCAATTGCAATATTTATCAACCTTTTTGTATTTAGATATCTGCTATATAGATGTTATATTCTTGTACGTTATGAACTCCATGACACGTGTCTCAAATCCTCATCTTATTAGTCAGGAAAGCGATAATTGTATTGAACGAGTATTGCAAGCAAATTCAAAACACCAATAACAAAAGATAAGCAAGTTGAAGGAACTTATTTGAGTTGTAGTAACATCCGTTTCAAATTGAGTTTGTAATCAACCCAATTCAAGTTTAATAAATCTAGTCGAGAACAAACCATAGAGTGATTATTATTAGTATCATTTGTTTCTCTTTCTAGCCATTCGGTAACCACAATTAATGAAACCTCTTTTAGGGTGGACCCATAAAAATCAATCATGATTTCTGTCAAAATCAACGGTAGAAAATAAGCGGAAACAGTGTGGTCACAACCGTGGACCCCAGCATCCAGACACAGAGAGTGACATTTCATTTTGAAGGCTTTACCTTTACCCATCTCATTCATTCATATAACGAGCCATGCTCCACCTTATCTCTCTCACTCACTTGTTTCTCCACCGGCCGTACAACTCCGTATCTCCCTTGCTCTCAACCTCGTCCGTACGATATTTTTTCCCTCCAACCTCCACCATTCAAACCAATCCTTCCTTGTGAGGTCTTAATGAGATCAGAGTCCCAGTTGCTTCATTAATTTTGGTTAATTTCTGAAGGGTGGTCTCACGTGAGGTCATTCTCGCTACAACAATAATAATCATAAGAATGATGACAATGAAAATCAAGAAAGTACAAGTAGTATTATTTTCTGAAACGAAATCGTCATAAAAAAAATGACAAATACCCTTCTTTCGAAACAAGCCAAATTTGTTTCCTTTTTGATGAAAATGCTTTGCTTACTACCAAAAAGAGAACAAAAAATGACTTGGGTTTGGCTTGGTTGGTTCGGATGAAAAAATTGTTGTCACAAATCAAAGCTCTAAAAATGATGAAACATGGAAGCAAAGAGAGAAAGACAGCAAAAAGTTTTGTTTTTCAAAAATGGAGAATCCAAAGCTCAACAAAGTTTTGATCATTTAGAATTTAGAGTTCTTACTTTTTTATCTCTATCATAATTTCTCTTTTGTTTCTTTCTTTGGAGCATTACCAAACATGATTGCAACAAACCCGGAAATCTGTTTTTAAAAACACACC
Organism: Boswellia sacra; assembly: GCA_013180625.2. Lineage (NCBI taxonomy): Eukaryota > Viridiplantae > Streptophyta > Magnoliopsida > Sapindales > Burseraceae > Boswellia > Boswellia sacra. The sequence goes on from SNVD02014210.1 coordinate 71,299, forward strand.
AACAAAAATTAAAAAAAATATAATGGTGAGAGGGTGAAAGCTAGGTAGGTGCTGGGGCTGGTGCTGCTGCTGCTGTGCTGTGGCTAGAAATACTACTACTACCACTACAGAGCTATATGGCTATCCTTTTCCAGTATCTCTTATCCATCATTAATGAACACAAAACATACACAACTGCACCACACAAAGCCCAAGAATTATTACATCTAGAGTGAGAAAAGAGCGTGTTTTGTTGTTTGTGATAGGGAACTCTATGTGGGTAATCAATGTCTCTAGTGCAGGTTTTTATTATTACTAGTTCTAGTAGCTCATGCAGCCAGGACATTGATATAAACACACAAACATCTCTTTATAGGCTCTAGACTGAGTCTAGAGTGAGTGAGGGAGTGAGTGAGGAGAGTAGTAGCTGCTGGCTGCTGCTGCCGCTACTTTTGTTGTTGTAATAGTTGTTGTTGTTGTAGCTATCTCACAGCCTGTACTGTATCTGTATTCTGAATGGTTAGTTCTCGTCTTTATCATGTTATGGTATGTTATTTTATATTATATTATGCTTCTTCACATTAAATGTTGTTTTTAGAAACTCTCAATGAAAAAGTTCTTTTTAATTTAATTTAATTTACTTAATTCAAATCTGTATAACCAACCCCCACAGAACCTTAATTCATTTCTTTTTCAGTTGAATTCTCATAATATGTTTTGTATTTTTTAGCAATTGGGTCGGTCCAATTGTAATTTGTTTTGACTTAATTGAATGAGGATCTCATATTCAGATTCACATATAAAGAGTTTCTGACTGTTTTTTCTATATAAATTCTATATTTCTTCATTTGGGATTTTTTTTTTGTTTTTTAGAATTTTTATGAAACTTGCCAAATTTAGTCCATAAAATAAGTAAAAATTTGATTTTTTTTTTTCGGTTGTGTGCAGAGATTGTTGTTGTTTTGTAGAGTAGTCGTAGAGTAGATAGTAGCAGAGAAAGCACAACACTAGCTTCTTGTTCCCCGGGCCGCGCCGCTTATGTTTGGTGCTCGTGGGATTCAAAACCCAGATCTCGAGATAACCTTCTCAATATAACTGCCATCTGGAACACAAGCCATTTGTATTTGTAATAATATTTATTTAGTGTTTAACTTTCCTTTGTCCGCCATTCTTGCTTTTGTTGTTACATTCACATTACACCTGCCAAGTGCCAACCTTTGAAATGCCTCTCTATTGGGTTGAATGCGAAGCACTTGAGAGGAGCTAGCTTTTGTGTTGATAACTTGATGGGATTGTTTTGTTAATGCTCAAAGGTATGTTGAGAGTGTGAAAAATTTGACCTTGGAGGTGTTACACAAGGCATAATCGTAGGAGGGTCGGTGATCGTTTTGGCTTTTCTTTGTTGCTTTGCATTGAAACCAAGGTAATAGTCCTAAGAACCTTGTTGCTTTGGTTTGTGTTGCCTGCATTTGAATATTGTATTTCTTGTTGGTTTTTGGATTATTTTATGTCATATTTGTATTGGGATTTATCCATATGGAAGGTTTAGAACATGCTAAAAGAGGTTGTCATCTTGTCATTGGTGTTTTGAGTGTTAGAAGTTGGTTCCTAGTATTTACCCTTGTTTGTAATTTATACATTTTCTGTTGAATTACTAGTTGTTAATGTTGTTATTTTATTCAATTCAGGGAGGAAACCTCGGCCCGTGAATTGAGGCATTGGTGGGTTATATAAGAGGTTGTGAATATACTTTGTGTTAGTTGCATAGAGCAAGTGTTTGATGGCAAGGGTTTTTTGATGTGGAATTTTTGTCTTAACTACAAGACATGCTGAGCTCTGATGAGGCAGTAGATGATGTGTTCTTCGACTCCACTGATTGCTTGTCATCTGAAGAATCTTATTGTGGGAAATTGGAGTATGAAATTTGGATGAATAAGCCAAGAAGTGTCAGGGAAAGGCGCAGAAGTTTTTTATGTAAAATGGATCTACTTGAGCTTGCTCCTAAGAGTGAGGTTAATTTGGTTAACTCGTCAGAGATGATGGGTTTGGATAGGGTCACAGAAAGCAATGGAGCTGTTTTGGGTTCTGCCAATGAAGAAGAGAAAAGTTTGGTTCTTTGTGAAAGGGAAATGCACTGTGAAGCCAATTGTATGGTTGATGAACTGGATCTTGATGGTGTGAGTGAACAAAGTGTTGCTCTTGAAGGTGAAAGCAATGGACTTTCGACTTCTGTTCATGCATGTGAACAGAGCATAGATCAGTCTTATTTAGAAGAATGCAAGGATGTTACCAAGAAGAAAGTGAAGAAATGGTGGAAACGTTTTGTAAGTATGAGGAAGAGAAGAGAAGGTGCATGCATGCCTGATGTGACAAAACCAAATTCTGAAAAACCAAAAAAACATAGAGTAAAGGTGAAACAGAACAAGAAGAGATTCATGGAGTTCTCAGCCCTCTACATGGGGCAGGAAATTCAAGCCCACAAGGGCTACATTTGGACAATGAAGTTCAGCCCCGATGGGCTGTATCTGGCAAGCGGTGGTGAAGACGGTGTCGTACGCGTTTGGCGTGTTACATCAGTGGATGCCTCGTGCAAATCTTTCACTGATGAAGACAGTAGTGGAAGTGATCCCAAAGAAGGGAAGAAGAGGTTTGGTAAGAAAAAGTATAGCCATGCGCCAGTTATCATACCTGATAAGATATTTCAAATAGAGGAGTCACCTCTGCAAGAATTTCATGGTCATACGAGTGACGTTTTAGACCTAGCCTGGTCCAATTCTAATGTGAGTGCGAAAATTTGGTGTTTTTTTCCCCTATTCTTGATATTTAACAGATTTGGATTTTGCCATTGCATTTCTTTTGATGTAAAGCTAAAGTGGTATTTCTGGTTGCAGCATCTTCTTTCATGTTCAACAGATAAGACAGTTCGTTTGTGGCAAGTTGGTTGCAATCATTGTCTGAGTGTATTCCGTCATAGCAATTATGGTAAATATAGTTTCATATCCGCTAATTTTTTTTTTAATTTTTTATCAAAGTTCGGATATTATGGTTTCTTTTCCAATTTAATGTCCTCCACTATATGTTACAAAACTTAATTATCTTTTCTTTAAATTGAAACAGTAACTTGCATTCAGTTCAATCCGATTGATAACAATTACTTCATCAGTGGGTCAATAGATGGAAAAGTTCGGATTTGGGGAGCGTCTGAAAAGCGAGTTGTTGATTGGGCTTATGTAAGGGATGTAATATCTGCTGTTTGTTACCAGCCAGATGGGAAGGTATTAAACTGATTCCATGATGTTTAATACATCTATATTCCACTTGCTAATGCTGTTGTTTAAAAAGATTAAGAGTTGACAACATTATTTTAATCATGTTGAATTCTCTAATGCAAACAGGGGTTTGTAGTTGGTACAATTACTGGCTCTTGCCGCTTCTATGAAGCTTTAGGTACGATATGCTTCAATATTGTAGAAGTTTTTATTCATTTTTATGATGAATCTAAGTTGACCTAGCTTCTTTTGAGGGGGTTTTTAATTGATTTTTTGATGGTACAGGCAATGAGCTTGAACTGGAAGCAGAGTTACATTTTCAAGACAGAAAGAAAACTTCTGGGAACAAGATCACTGGGATTCAGGTTTTTGCACTTAACGCCTAGCTATTATCAAACTTTCCCTGGCCATAATGTTGTTTGTAAATAACATCCTCTGGTTTCTGATTTGCAGTTTTCCCTTGAAGGATCTCACAGAATTATGATAACATCAGAGGATTCTAAAGTTCGTATACTAGACGGGGTTGATGTCATTCATAAATTTAAAGGTACAAATCCGGTTCCTTTTTATTTTATGTTATAAGCACTTCTACTTTGTTTTGCATTTGCACCATGCCATATGTCTTTTAGAGTGGCTAACCGAATTAGTAATTTAGAGTTGCCTGTTGTTCAGAATCTTATAAATTAATTAATATCTGAAGCTATGCCTATGAAATTGATTTTTTCCCATTTGCTTGCGGATCTGTATTTAGAAATCATCAATGCCTTCTCTGTTTGTATAATTTTTTATCCACTCGCCCTAAAGAATAGATTCAGTTTAATGTCTCTATAGAAGCTGTAGAAGAGAAATGGCCTTTAGCAGTTCCTGTTCTACATAGCATGTTCTAAATTTTGTGTTTTGAATACTCAATAAATGTGTTGATTGTGTACTTCACAGATTTTGTATTAAGTTCCATTCATCATCTTTCAATTTAAACCTTTGATAAACTTTGTCGTGTTCTAAATGCTTTTCTTATTTGACTTCAAGGAGTTATAAAATTGGAGTTTTGAGATCTAGTCTATATTATTGCATCCATTTATGCTAACATAGAAGCTTTCAGTACTCAATTCATTGAAAGAAGAATTACTTCTTCTAAGATCTTACATAGTGAAAAAAGGCTTACTAGCTTTTTATATTATTTAAAAATTCTAACATTTACATGTTCGTTTATCAAACCAAGTCAAACTATACTTGATAAAATGCGTTCCATTCATGTATACACCTCAGACATACATTGCATCTAATTACTTTGGTGATTTTGAGAAACAAAGGGAATCATATTGACCATATTAAAAACATGAAGGTTTATTGCACCTTCCCGTCAGCCTTTACAGACCTTTACAGCTGTACTCGTTGCTTACATGCAATTAGCTTTTACCCTCATGGATGGAGATGTCATTCTTGCTTTTTTAGTTCACATTTTTTATGGCAAGCACTTTGCAGATACATGAATTTAGGCACATTTCACTAGGTTTTAATCTTATAATGATCTGTGCCATTCGTTGAAGCTTAAATTATAGCACTTACCATATGTGCATCAGTTTCTAGTTCTTTAAAATAATTTATTATTGAATCACTATGGTGCTATCTTCCTAAATTAAGTATTTTAATATTTCAGGTCTTTCAAAATCAGGAAGTCAAATGTCGGCTTCGATTACTACAACGGGGAAGCACATAATCTCAGTCGGAGAAGATTGTCGCGTTTATGTCTGGAACTACAATGACTCCTGCTTCCCATCTTCCAAACACCCGAAATCTGTCAGGTCATGCGAGCATTTCTTCTCCGAAGGTGTATCTGTTGCAGTGCAATGGTCAGGCAAGGGGACTGAACTCCGGAGTCTGTCTAGTGATAGTCTTCAGGGTTACTCCCAGAGAAGGGACAACCTAGAGAGTGCTTCCTGGAATAGAGATTCAGAACGTTTCTCTCTCGGGAGTTGGTTCTCCATTGATGGCTCATGCAGGGGCGCTGCAACATGGCCTGAGGAGAAACTTCCAGTGTGGGATGTAACAATAACAGAAGATGAATATTGTCAAGACCAGCAGCAGGTGCAACAGCAACAATGCCACAGCAATGTCTATGATCTAACATCTGTATCAGAAACATGGGGTCTTGTTATTGTAACAGCTGATTGTGATGGCAAAATCAAGACATTCCACAACTTTGGATTGCCCGTTAGGCTGTGAGCATCCACACGGATGACTCAAAACAACATGGAGCTGGTAAACTCTTATTTTCCAAGAGTGTGCTGAGTTTAGAACGGCATGAAGCTTCGGGAAAATGGAAATGTGCCAATGTCAAGTTGCCCATCTTTGATACTGTTTAATGTTTGTCTCCTTGTACCTATTTTAGCATATGCTAAAATTTCAGTAGGTCAGGTGTTTTGACATGCTTACCACGTCCCTTGTGTTCATGTCATTGGGCTTAATTGGGCCTGGTTAAGTGGGCCTAATGATTTTCCATTTATCTTGTGAATAGCACTTGAGTTATATATAAAGACCAACAAAAAGAAGAAATACAATGCATTTTTTAGCCATTCCTATTTCTTTATTAATAGCCTTGTTGTATAGGTTACTTTACGATTTATGGTTTTCTTTTAGGGATATTTACGTTTTACCCCCTAAGGTAAGGTTTACCCTCTTTATTATTTAATATCACATTTACCCTGTTGATTTCAAATTCCTCGGTTAACTAATATGCTACTGTAGCCTCTGTCATTGTCAGGAGCAAGAGAGAGAAGAAATTTTTTATGTTATGACAGAAGTACCCTTATACCAAGTGTTATGACTTTGAAAAATAATATAATATTTAAAAAAGGTTAAAAGTTAAGTCCAAATCAATCCCAAGACAACTTTTTATGATCATTTTGCCCTTCATATTAAACTTGTTGACTCCATTACCCTTACACAGATTAACATTGAACAAATAAAATAAATGAAATAAATGATTGATAATGCAATATAAAAAGGCAGAACTTTCTATCCCAAAGCAGACCGTTACTATTAACGGTCACAAGGGCATCACCAACTATATAAAGCATGTTTCAAGCCACAACAGCCAGCTGCTTTGAAAGCTTCATCATCTAACATTCTCTACCGAAAATACTCACACCTTTCCATTAAAAGCTTGTCAACTCCAGGTTGCTAACACTACCAAAATCTAGTCAATACAACCAAAATGTCTTCAAGCAACTCAACAGCAAACATCAATGCAATCAATGGAGGGTTGATCAAGTTTAAAAACAGGAAATGCAGATGTGGAAGGAGGGCTGCAGTTAGGATTTCTGAGTCAGAGGCTAATCCAGGCAAATTGTATTTCAATTGCATGAACAGAGAGTGTTCATACTACTCATGGTGGAATCCTGGTGAGGATGAAATAAATCCAGCAGCTGACCTACACATGCTGCTACCATCCAGAATGATGCAAATGCAAGTACAAAAAGTCATTGATGATGTGCAGGCCATAGATCACTGTGCAAGAGAGGTGAAGAAAGTGGCTGAGAAGTTAGATATAGTCTTAGCACAGCAAAAAGCAATAAAAAGGCTTATTTGTTTTGTTGTTATAGGGGCTATTTGTATGAGGCTAGGTTTATTCTAAGTTAGTAAATGTATGCAATTTACCCACTATAAAAGCTTTCATCGAAACAAATGCTTCTACCATTTTACTACACACAACCAGTTCACAAAAATACATTCCATTTATTCATGTTTACAATCCACCATTACAAAAAGTAAGCTGGAAACATTTCACTCTTCAATGATGTCATATGTCATAACAGTAGGAAGGCAGTGCATTCACCATTGTAAAAGCTAAGTACAAAGCAAAAGAAAGGCTTTAAATAGTTTGGCCATGCAAGTATTCATTTTGCATGCATATAGTGAATGTATGTAGCATAAATACTCCTAAAATCCATAGACAATCTAATATTCTTGTGACATCAAATCTACTACAAAAAAAGGGAATATAATACCCCCAATATAATTCATAAGACAAGGTCTTTACACTCGATCTTGCTGTTGTGTTGGCTGAGTGTAGGTTGGTGGCTGAGTTGAGGTAGCTGGTATCTCCTCTTGATCTCCATGTTGAACTGCAAGTATTCTGGATCCTTGGATATGACATTAATGAAGCAATTTTTTATTTGCAATGAAAGTATAGATGCAACTAAAAGGAAAATGAAGTAATCATATTTATCCTTATGTTGTGAATTTGAGTAGGCTGATTGGATGTTGGTGATTGAGTTACACCAGCTGGAATTTGCTCTTGTTGTTTTACTGCAGACCTTCTGTTGCCTTGCATAGCAAATTAAAAATCAAAATAATGAGTATTTCTTCATAAGTCATAAAGTACAACTAGGAGCATAGTAAGCAGTATCCAAATCCTTAACAGAATTCAAATGTAAATAACTGTAGGGTAAGACTTACACTATTCCTTGATGCCCCTGCATTTGATGGAGCAAGCCCGCAGGTCCTTCTATTGTGGCGTTTCCTATTACAAAAACTACAATGGATCATAAATGATCTCTTATTCTTTATAACAGGCTCATGTGCCTCTCTCCTTCTAATTTTCTTAGGCCTTCTAGGCTTTCTTGATTTCAGAGGGGGTAGAATTGGTGATGAATTAAACTTGCTTGGTGTATCTTGCTCATGGCTGTCAACCAATCAGCTTTGTTGGTGGTAGGGATGGCAAATTTCCGATGCGGGTGCGGGTTTGGCATTTCCGCACCCGCACCGAAAAAAAATATTCTTCCCCGCACCCTGGAAAATCCCCGGATTTTTCCGGGTTTTTTCCGGTGCGGGGGCGGGTATTGGGGTGTTACACCCGCACCCAGAAAAAAAACCCGGATTTTCCCCGGATTTTTTATTTTATAAAATAAAATTTATTTTAAATAATATATGTTTGCATAAAATATCTCAAAGATGCAGCTAGCACTGATGGTAAAGCCAGTTGTAGAAGGGTTTGTGGCCTAGGTTCGAACCACAACTCCCTCAATTTATAAGTTTTAATTAAATATATAAAACAAAATTCATTATATAAAGTTATCTTAAACAACTAACACAAAAAGGTATGTGGTTCAGTGGTTAAAAACTCAAAATTAAACTTGCAGGTCTCGGGTTCGAATCTTGTCATATACATTTTACATTGTAAAATTAAAAAAAGGCTGGGCTTTGCGGGTGCGGGCCGGGGACCGGGGCTTTTCCCCGGCCGGACTGGGCGGGTAATTTCCGGGTACCCGGCCCAGCCGGGGAAAAATGCCATCCCTAGTTGGTGGCTCTTCCAACCTCCCAAAACAGTTCATCCATCTTGAGGCCTGGGAATCTTGATTTAAAGTTTGAGTGAATGTGCCTTGCACATCTGCTAAACTTGGTAGCGGGCCAATGCTTCTCTAAGGCAGAAATTGAGCCTTTCTGTCTATCACTCATCATAGTGATAGACCTCTCATCATGTCTGCCCACATAATCATAGAGTTTCTCCAAGAACCAACACCATGATTCTTCTCTCTCAGCCTCACATATGCACACAGCTACTGGAAAAATAAAGCCATTAGCCTCCAAAGCAATTGCACTAAGTAGCATCCCCCTATAAGGCCCCTTCAAGTGGCAGCCATCTAGTCCTATAAATAGTCTGCAACCATTTATAAACCCATCTCTGCAAGTTGGAAAACTCATGAAGCATCTCTGAAATCTTTGTTGCTCAGTGCCTGATACCCTTGCAGTTTTAACAATGACCATACTCCCCGGATTCCTCATCTGTATTATTGCAGCAAATTTAGGCAGCAAGGAGTATGATTCAGCATGGTTTTCACCAAGTTTTCTCAGGGCAATTGTTTTAGCCCTGTACACAGTGTAGTTTTCAACATCCACTCCCCATTTCAGTTTTGCATAAGCTTGTATATCAGTCACTGCTATCTTGGGATTGCTCTTCACAAACTCAACTATCTTGCTTGCAAGCCAAGGTGCTGTGGCTTGATGATTGGACCACACCCTACTACAGTCATGGACATCATGCATTGTCTTAATCATAAAAGTCTTAATACTCCTGGCCACCTGTGAAACGTAGATTCTCCAAGGACATTTCTCTCCTTTGCATTTGGCTGTCACCCTATCAATATCATTCTTAATCTTCACTAGTTCGAACCCCTTCTTGACAGCATAATCCCTTAAAATCTGTCTGAAGTGATTTACATCTTTAAAAACATCACCAACCTTCAAACTGAAATCCATGTCTGTGTCAGCTGTGAACTTTCTCCTCTTTATTTGTCTAGACACTAAGAGGAGTGTTGTCCTCATCTAAGCTACTGCCTACAAACTCATCATCTATGGAATTAAAATCAGATGGAGGGCCAACAAAACTATCACCAGATTCAGAAAAATCTTCCAAACCAGCTTCATCATCAACATCAGTTACATGTTCACCATTTCCATCATTTTCCTCTATATCAGCTTCAACAGCAGCATCCATACCAACTTGAAAAAAAGCGTCATCTTCCACTACGTTGCCAGCTTCATTATCAAACATATGGGAATCAAAATCATTCACACTATTGTCATACAACTGAGAAGTTGCATTAAAAATGGGAGTTGCAGCTTTTGAACTGATTCCTGCTTGCTAAAGTTCTCCAGTTGAAGGTTGATCATTGGCAGCTACTTCTGTCGGATCTAAGCCAACTACAGGATCCAAATCAATGATCATGGTGTCAAACCCCATCTTCTCAAATTCATTGAATAGCTTCATCAGCTGAGCATCGTTCTCCACGACAAGATTCCATGGCTCCCAATGGATAACCACTGTCATACGAAATGCCTCATCTTTTTGCACTGGCACACCCCATGTAGCCATGCAAGCTTCTGCAATCAACTTCTATCTAGTGTAGAAAAAAGGCTCAACCCATCTGGAAAAATAATAATCAATACTCAATAACCAAATATCTCACCCCACGAAGGTATTACAAACTAGTATGCAAAAAATCATCACTACACCACCATGCAATACATTATTCGTGTTATCTATCCGCAAAAGTTCAGAACTTTTTAGGATAAAAGCATGATATTCGTGTCATTTTCCACCAATAGACGATAACTTTTTATAATGCATCAAGATACTTCAACCATGTACTAAAAAAGAACAAACTTTTACACATGAAAACCCATGCAAACGATGTTCATATTGAAAGCCACTTTCGATTACACCCCTGTCTAACCCCAAACAGAATTCTTTTCATACATGCATAATAAAATTACATGCGTCTAATACCAGCATTTATACTGATTCATACATAACCAAAAGCTTTCCATAACCAAGAATCGTGATGTAAAACAGAGCATTACCTCGAGTTCATGGCTGACGACGAGCTTCCTTTCGAATGGCGTTGTGTCACTGACTCGCTCGCGTACTTCACCATTGTCGGTTATGGAAGTTATGGAAGTTCAATGGTCAGTTCCAGGCATCACCTGGCATGCTATGGGTTGTTGAAGAAGACAAAGTTTAGACTTTTATGTGTAAAACACGATTTAGCCATGGGTAATTGGTGTTGTGTTTGCTAACTGCAGTTAGTTCTAATTTTAACTACAGTTAGTTGACGTGGCCTGACTATAGATATATAAGGCCATTTCTTTTTTTCCCATCTAATCCTAACGGAAATTTCGCTTCCCATTCTGCCCTTACAACGTGTTAGTTAATGGAGGAATTTGAAATCGAAGGGGTGAATTGTGATATTAAATAATAGAGGGGGTAAATGTTATTCAACCTTACCTTAAGGGGTAAAATGTAAATGTCCATTTCTCTTTTATTTAAGAAGCTGAGATTTTATTTAACATTTATTTTTCCATGGTATGGTAGCAATGGTTCACAGACTGGGCGAATTGGGCAATATTGGGTCATACTGAATTTGGGCTTTATGCTTAAAAATCTTAGATTCAGAGTTGTAATATTCCATTAATGCCAAAAAGTGCAAACACGGATGCTGGTTTTCATAAACAAACTAGTATGTTCGTGACAGTAAAAAGCAGTTCACAAATATATACACTTTCATAGAAAGTAGAGAGCTGTTTTAATGGGTTTGCAAAGCACTTTTAGGCGCTATTTAGATTAATCTGCAGGTTACCTTTTAACAACTGAAATTACAAACATTGTAGCTTGTTGACCGTTTAATCATTCCTAAACTAAGAGATAGGTTTCTTGGCTGATAGATGCGGAGTAAATAGCATCACTTTAAAGTTAAATTACCAAAAAAGAAAAATTAAGGTTATACTTATAACTAGTCTACAATCAATTCCTTATACAACTTAAGCTGTCAAAATATCACTAGACAAGTAAAAAATAAAAATAAGTTAATAAAATTAAATCTAATTATCTATCCACTAATATTTTACAAACTCATATTATAGAAAAAGTTGTAAATATATTGTAAGTGCAGTATTATTAAAAAAATTGTTAGGAGTGATCAATAGATGATGATCTTGAAATTAATAAGGATAAAAATTTTGAAATTAATAAGTATATCTTTAACATTTTATTAATTAAAAAAAGTCAAAAAGAGTTTATTAAAAAAAACTTAATTTTAAGTTTTTTTAATAAATAAAAAAAAGCTTACTAATGATTTAATAATCCTTTCTTAAATGGAAACTAAAAATTTAAAGATTAAAAAAACTCGAAACCAGCACAACCTAAGGTAGGTGACTGTCACCGAGCTGAAAAATACAATCAATTTCCCATCAATTGCCTTAAAGAAATACCAGGAAAAGTTGCCATGTGTCCAGGTTGCCATGCGTTTGCATGCATAGTTTTCCTCACGGCCCTCCACTTCCTATAATTTGATTGCATGCATAGTTTTCCTCACGGCCCTCCACTTCCTATAATTTGATTAAATTATAGGAAGTGAATGTAGTGCTAACACAAAATGTAGGCTTTGTTTGATTATGAATTTTGCATTTTTCGTTCGATGGTTTGCTTGTTCTATAACTCCAATTTAATCAAATTATAAAAAGTGTTATGGTCACAATAAAATTGGGCTTTAATTACACCTAACCCAGTGAGCCCATTATTTGGCTTATTATCTGGTGACACATCCGAAAAAGGATTGTCTCCCAAGTATAGGAGTGTCGAAGAAATAAACCCGGTGAGTCCGAGGTCGATCCACGAGGAAGGGAATTTTAGCGTTACAAATTATAAGATAAGCAAATATGGTGTGAATAATTCAAAGAAATGACAAGATAATATCAATAAATATGTAAGATGGCAGGCGGTATTACCGACCATTCAAATATAAAACAAAAAGCAAGAGGAGGTAAAACCATCCATGGAAATAGGTGGTATAACCAACCATAGTAAATTAAAGAACAATTTCATAAGGTGGTAGAACCTACCATAGTAAATAAAAAGTTCATAAACAATAGAATAATTAAAATACAAGAGGAATTAACACAATAACAATGAAGGCTAAGGTTAGGGGATCCGCCCTTGATATTTCAAATAAGGATAATTAACCCATTTTAGTTATATGAATTATATTTGTTTTCATTACCAATATTTATACCACTTCTTGTCAATGGGTTCAAGCGTCCAATGTGCCAATCATCATATGTCTACAACAAATCAAGGTTCCTAACTAGATTCATGTCGGTAAGGAAGAACCATACATCATCTAGAAAGGATCCAAACATTTGTGTGCCAAGGATTGTCGACAATGGATCAAGACCTCCACTTTACGAGTGGTGTCAAGATTGATTAAGAAATTAAATATAAATCATATTGAATAAACATTATAAGATTAAGATTATTAAGCACATATTAAGGTTAGAGAATCCTTATTCTCATATCAAGGGTTTCATCCTTTCACCTTAGCAAAAGAGAAATTAGAAGAACATTATAATAGAAAGAAAATAAAATGTAAGAAAAAGGAATTTCATTAACAACATAAACATACAAAACACAATACAAGATCCTAGCCAAAACCAAAATGTTTCAGCCAAGGCCAAGATGCCCTAATGGGTCGCAAGGCATCTCTATTTATAGATACATCCAGGGGCAAACTTGTCAAATTACAAGGGCATAATTGTCAAATATTAGTTGTAAATATCTTTGATAATTGGGATCATTAGACACCGACCTTGACCATCAATTTTGACATCGAAATGTTATGAATTTTAATCACATGTCTTCATGAAAGTTGTATATATTTCTCTCCGCTTTCTAGAACATATTGATTTGCACAATTTGGATACGTATTTTGAGAGATACGGTCCAAATACTGAGGCATGGTCAGACTGGGCCGAGACTATAGATGGGTTCATTTCAAGCCCAATTTTGGTCTACTAAGAACCCGAGTTTGATGATACTTGTGAAATGCAATCTTGTAGATAATTGAATCAGATTTCCAAAACATTAAGATTTGCACCATTCTGATCTATAAATAGAAAGTTATGCTCATTTTACCGAACCTGCAACAAAACCAAAATTAAGAGAAATTAATTCCAAAGATGCAAATGCTACAAATATGCTTAAGTTGAGGAATTTAATGACACTATTAATGCAATATGATGAACTAAACTCTTATTAAACATGCATATTTAAGTGTTCATCACACCCCCCAACTAGCTTATTGCTAGTCCCTAGCAATTAAAGCGTTATTATTTAGAAGTGATTTATAGAATTTTACATCCAAGGTGGTCAATTGCACTCTCCTTGATTTTATCCAAATAAACAAACTCTCAACTGATTTTTTTTTATAACTCACGTACCCTTTAGTCAAGATATCAATAAACCTTCTTTTTGTGCTCAGTCGACACATGATTATGGGGCTTATTAGAAAGAAGTTATATCGGTTCTAATATTTGTTAAGGTTAACAACCTTAGGTAAAGGGCATTTATTCATTTTATATATATATATATATATATATATTTTTTTTTTCTCTTTTTTTTTTGAAGGAATGCATCTTTAACCCATGTAGTGAGCCTTAGGCTAATGACTCCCGGACCAGTTGACCTTAGGGCATTAGGTGTTAAGACACCCCTTCGAACTTAACGACTCAGGGTTGCCGATGCTTTATTTTTTCTTAGAAACTTGTGGATAGTGCAATGTTCAATCCCATTAAGCTTTCTCCTTAATCCATGTAGCGAGCTTTGGGCCAATAGCTCCCAAACCAGTTGGTCTTAGGGTATTAGGTGTTAAGGCACCCCTCGGGCTTAATTGCTCGAATTAAGGAGGCTACGAGACCAAACTTTATCCACAATTATTATTTTTTTCTTTCTTTTTTTTCTTTTTTTTTGCCTCTTTTTTTTTTTTAACTTTCCCCTTCCTTTGTGTTGTTATCCTAAACAAAACAAAAGAACTCAAATATTACAACATTTCATTTTGCCACCCACAATCATGCATCAAGGTATGTGTGTGTGTGTGAAGAAAGGTTCATGAATACTTGCTTAATGAGTACATAAGCACACAATTTTTTTTAAATGATAAGGTTGTGAGGGTTCATAGATTTGAATAATTCAAAGTGAAATGAATAAGACCTCCTTGTTATACAATTCAAAAATCAAGACTAAATAATATCAAGTTAGCTAAAATGAGTTCATAAGATCAAAATAAAATGACAAATTGGTTAGAATGGGTTTCAAGAGTTCAAACTGGCCCTCCTACTCTGCCATTCCTGACCCAGAATGCGTCTCAAGAGGATTTGAACTCCTTACACCGCACTCTGAATCTAATTACTAACTCGTTTTTTTTTTTTGCAAGAAAAAAGAAAATTCAAGACACACTTATGTCTACTATCCTTCCCCCCCAACCAAATAAAACATTGTCCTCAATGTTTAAATGTAGAGAGATAAAGTATAGGAGACATTACCTGAAGCTTCTGTTATTCAAGAGAGATGACCTGAAAGACTCATAAAATAACATGCTAAAAATAAAATAAAATAAAAGAAGAAAAAAATTACAAACGGAGATTCAGATCCAATTTGCACTTTTTGTTTTGCCCTCCTGCCCAATTAATTTGAGTACTAGCTGGGTCAGGTTCATACTCAACTTTTTATAATTTGTCAAGTAAATCACCAGCAGAAGTGGCAGAAATAAGGATCTGTCTCGCCCAATGTGGAATAAAATTTTGTTCTACAGCTGCATCAACAAAACTTATCAAAAGATCAAAGAAATTTTTAACATTCAACAAACCTATGGGTTTTTGATGGAGATTCAGTTGGGCCCAAGAGGCAATTTGAAAAATTTCTTCAAGAGTGCCAAAGCCACCTTGTAAAGCAATAAAGGCATCTGAATTGATGAGCATATGTGCCATGCGTTCATGCATAGAGGAGACCTGTAACTCCTTCCCAACCGTTTTTCCAACCATGCTTTCTACAGCCAAAGCTTTAGGAATAACTCCTAACACTTGACTACCTCCTACATGTGCAGCTATTGATACGCAACCCATTAACCCGAGGCTACCTCCCCCATAAACCACATGAATCTTTCTTTCAGCCAGTAGTCTACCAAGGTAATTTGCTACTTCTATAAACTCCTCACTTTTACCCGGTCGAGATCCACAGAATACACATATCCTTTGGATTCGACGTTTTGAAGTTCCCTCCATGTCTATGTAACTCTCTAACTATGTGTGAAGAAGAGAACAAGACATGTGGTATTTATGGAGTGCAAAAGGGTATGCTAATGATGATATCTATCTAGGTAGCTCGATTGTTTGTTGAAAAAGTTGACAATAATGCATAAAAATTCAAAAGATGATGAAATAAGACACCATAAGTCAAACAAAAGATACAAATTCAAAAATAACAGCTATGAGGTATTAAAATTCAAAAATGATGGCACGCATGCATATGTACAGGTAGTTGTGACTGTGGCTCACATCTTCCTCTGGTTTTTACGTCTAGAAACGGCTTAAACACCTTCTATGAGTTGGGGATATGCTTCCCATCTAGTTTTCTTATAAACTGACAAACAGGGTCGTTTTGAGTCAGATTCCCAAGACTATAGAGTTCCTGCTCATCTCGGAATTGTGTCCACAAATTAAAAATTTCACGCTGCACAGTCCACAAGAATGCGTCTCAAGAGTCCGTTCGGATATCATCCAAAGACTCCTTACTCAGTCCATTCTTGATGAACTGTATTTTATCCTCTCGATTGTTAGACAAATATCCCAAGGAGCGGCAACGCTGGTTACAAGTCCATCTTGCACATCTTGGACAAACTTGTAACCTTTTCACTCTTCGCTTTTTGGCATAAGAGCTTTTTCCCAAACCTGGCATATGGGAAACAAGATTATCTGAAAACTCACAAGAGAATCAAACCTTGGCTTCAATTAACCATCTTAAATCAGTAGAAATACCCTTACGCATCAACAACCTTAGTCTTTCTGCACAAGCTTTATAAATTTTAAGCAAATCATTTTGAGGAAGAGAGGGAAAACGTTTGTGCAATTTTGAGAGAATGGTATCCATGTGAAGAAAATGAGAAAGAAGAAAAGAAAATGGATGCAAGGTGAGCAACAGTTTTTAGGGAACTGAAAAACCAACTTTAAAAGCCACGGAGTACCGTATCCGTCACTTGACCGGGAAAATCAATCCTTAAAAAGGATCAATTAAAGCAATGGACTCTTCGTTTTGGTCAAAATTTTCAAAGAATGGTTTTAACCGTTGTCCATTAACTTTAAACACATGACCATTCATTGGGTTCTCAATTTCAACTGCTCCATGAGGGAAAACATTTTTAACAATGAAAGGCCCAGTCCAACGTGACCGAAGTTTACCAGGAAATAAATGCAACCTTGAATCATACAAAAGAACTTTTTGTGAAGGTTCAAAAGATTTTCTAACAATGGATTTTTCATGAAAAACCTTCATTTTTTCTTTGTAGATTTTAGAATTTTCATAAGCCTCATTCCTGATTTCTTCAAGTTCACTCAGTTGGAGTTTACGTAACTTGCAAGCATTATTCAAATTTGTGTTGAATGTTTTAATGGCCCAATAAGCTTTATGCTCAATTTCCACAGGCAAGTGACAAGGTTTTCCATAAACTAATCTATAAGGAGACATTTCCAATGATGTTTTGAAAGCAGTTCGGTAAGCCAAAGTGCATCATTAAGTCTTAAAGACCAATCTTTACGATTTGGGTTAACCGTTTTTTCTAATATCTGTTTTATCTCCCTATTAGCTAATTCAACTTGTCCACTTGTTTGTGGGTGATAAGGTGTAGAAATTTTATGGGTTATTCCATATTTCTTCATTAAAGTTTCAAATAGTTTGTTACAAAAATGTGTACCCTCATCACTAATAATGGCTCGAGGAATTCCAAATCTACTCAAGATATTCTCTTTCAAGAATTTGACAACTGTTTTGTGATCATTGTTTTGATATGGAATTGCCTCGACCCATTTTGAAACATAGTCTACTGCAACAAGGATGTACACAAAACCAAATGACGGTGAAAAAGGTCTCATAAAATCAATACCCCAACAGTCAAAGATTTCAACGACAAGAATGGAATTCAACAGCATCATGTTTCTTTTTGAAATAGATCCCAATTTTTGACAATTTTCACACGTTTTGCAAAATGCATGTGCATCTTTAAATAAGGTGGGCCAATAAAATCCACATTGTAAGATCTTAGCAGCTGTTTTTCTAGATGAAAAATGTCCTCTACATGCTTCAGAATGACAAAAGTTAATGACACTACTTACCTCATTGTCGGGTATGCATCTTCTTATTATTGATCCGGACAATATTTGAAAAGATATGGGTCATCCCAATAAAAGTTTTTCACCTCGGTTAAAAATTTCCTTTTGTCTTGAGCATTCCAATGGGGTGGCATTTTTCCTGTTGCAAGAAAATTTACAATGTTAGCAAACCAAGGTACAGTAGCAACAAAAAATAAAAATTCATCAGGAAAAGAATCATTGATAGGTGAAGTTTCAATTAATGTCTCTGTCGTTAGTCTTGAAAGATGATCAGTAACGACATTTTCGGCTCCTTTCTTATCCTTTATTGTGATGTTGAATTCTTGGAGCAATAAGATCCACCGTATCAATCTAGGTTTTGCATCCTGTTTAGTCATTAAATATCTCACAGCTGCATGGTCAGTGTAAACAATTGTTGGAGAGCCAATTAAATAAGATCGAAATTTGTCCAATGCAAATACTACTGCAAGTAGTTCTTTCTCAGTTGTTGTTTAATTCATTTGTGCATCATTTAAAGTCCTACTTGCATAGTATATTACATAATGCTTACCTTCTTTTCTTTTTCCTAAGACAGCACCAACGGCATAGTCACTTGCATCACACATCAATTCAAAAGGCAAGGACCAATCAGGAGATTGCATAATTGGAGCATTTGTTAAAAGTCCAATTAGTGTATCAAAGGCATTTTGACATTCTTGAGTCCATTCAAAGGAAGTATCTTTTATTAAGAGGTTACAAAGATGTTTAGATATAGCGCTGAAATTTCTTATGAACCTCCTATAAAATCCAGCATGCCCTAAGAATGAACGAACCTCTTTAACTATTTTTGGTGGAGGCAAATGGGAAATTAATTCCATTTTTGCTTTATCCACTTCAATTCCTTTAGAAGACACCACATGACCTAGAACAATTCCTGAAGTGACCATATAATGATATTTTTTCCAATTCAAAATAAGACCTTTTTTTGCACACCTTTTTAGGACTTTTTCTAAATTTTCAAGACAATTATCAAAAGAGTTTCCAAAAACAGTTAAATCATCCATAAAAACTTCTAAACAATGCTCAACCATGTCACTGAAAATGCTTAACATGCATCTTTGAAAAGTGGTTGGGGCATTACAAAGTCCAAAAGGCATTCTCCTAATGCAAAAGTG